>JBBGZY010003210.1:0-264136 GCA_037952925.1 Lithobates clamitans
TAGAAAATCACATATCCACTATATGGAGCTGACCATCATTCAAGATTGCAAAGATACAAATTCTTGAGGCATTAATATACAACAACATATTTTTAGTAGACCCCTAACTGATAAAAGTATGGAGAAGCTGCAGCATCAAAAAAATAGCATATAAAATGATGGAAAGTTGATCATTAAATGAGGAATGCAGTTAAATTACGGTAGGCTGGAATGCGTCGCAATCATCTCACCTGGGAGAGGAGGTCCAGCTTTCTCGTGTAGGTGGGTCTTGTATACACAAAGACGGGGACGGAGTAGTCTCGGTGGTGTTTGTAGGCGATCCTCATGGCCTCTTTCACCCGGTGGTGAACCAAATTTGCGCCCATTTGCGGAAGAATTTAGCACGGGGTCCAGGTAGATGGATGGGAAAAGGGCGGTACTCTCCTCCCACAGCCAACGTAACTTGTCGTTCCGCGTCATCTCCACGTCGGGGCACTTGCCGGTATAGCTGTCCCGGTTGGTCAGGTAGTCGTGATTGTAACAATCCGGGAACAGGTAATACCCCCAGAGCTGGCGGGGGCGAAAGCTTTTGCCGTATCGCAGCGTTTCCGCCATGAACTCCTGGGCGGCCTTCTCAAACTCATACTGAGCTTGCCTGACCTGGTCCTCGTTCGCCCAGTTGGCATGGCGAGAATTCACCAGCTGCCGCGAAACCTGCCTGTAAATGTCCTTCGTCTGCCAGTTCCGGATCCAAATGGGACGCCATTCCTCCCAGTCAATGACCGACAGTCCGTCCTTCTCCTTATCCGCTTCCGGGATGTATTTGTTGATCCCCTTCGGCATCTCTTCGAGGTGGCTAGCAGGCTGGCGTTCTGGGGCACGCCTCCGTTAATGGAAATGTTGCGCTCGTTGATGTAAGGGTAGAGCCCAGGCGCTCCTTGTAGAAGATGGTGAGGTTTTGCCTGGTGAACCCAAAGTTGGGGGAGGCGTTGAGGTCAAAGAGCCGCAGGTCAAAAGGCATGTCGAAACGCGACGGGCAGTCCTGAGTGGGCGCGTTCCACGCCACCATGAAAGGGCGGCTGCTGAATACAGGTCTGGCGGTAGGCTTGTCCCTGATCCTTGCTGGATGCCTGGGCATCATCGCCGATGGCGAGGAGACACCACAGGACGCAGGAGAGGCCGACGCGGGGCGTCATTATGAAATAAAACGGAAATGGAGTTTGGAAAAGACCTAGAGGAAAAAAAAAAAAAAAAGAAAGCAACATTATTACCAGAACATGATCCCCCATCTATATCTCACACAGAGAGAGAGAGAGAGAGAGAGAGAGAGAGAGAGAGAGAGAGAGAGAGAGAGAGAGAGAGAGAGAGAGAGAGAGAGAGAGAGAGAGAGAGAGAGAGAGAGAGAGAGAGAGAGAGAAGAGAGAGAGAGAGAGAGAGAGAGAGAAAGAGCGAGAAAGAAAGAAAGAAAGAAAGAAAGAAAGAAAGAAAGAAAGAAAGAGCGAGAGAGAAAGAAAGAAAGAGAGAGAAAGAGAGAAAGAAAGAAAGAGAAAGAAAGAAAGAAAGAAAGAAAGAAAGAGCGAGAGAGAAAGAAAGAAAGAGAAAGAAAGAAAGAGCGAGAGAGAAAGAAAGAAAGAAAGAAAGAAAGAAAGAAAGAGCGAGAGAGAAAGAAAGAAAGAAAGAGCGAGAGAGAAAGAAAGAAAGAAAGAAAGAAAGAGCGAGAGAGAAAGAAAGAAAGAAAGAAAGAAAGAGCGAGAGAGAAAGAAAGAAAGAAAGAAAGAAAGAGCGAGAGAGAAAGAAAGAAAGAAAGAGCGAGAGAGAAAGAAAGAAAGAAAGAGCGAGAGAGAAAGAAAGAAAGAAAGAGCGAGAGAGAAAGAAAGAAAGAAAGAAGAAGAAAGAAAGAAAGAAAGAAAGAAAGAAACGAGAGAGAGAACGAGAGAGAGAGAACGAGAGAGAGAGAACGAGAGAGAGAGAACGAGAGAGAGAGAACGAGAGAGAACGAGAGAGAGAGACACATCTATATCTATCTATCTAATGATCTCACCCAACCCCCCCCTCCTATATGTCAATATGACTAACCCATAAATACACCTGTATACATTAAAAACTAGCACATGATCTCCCCCTGTATATCAATATGATCATAATCTACAGTTTATAACACCTGTATATAGTGGTGCACCAAAATGAAAATTCCAGTACCAAAACTTTAGGATGCACGTGGCTGAAAACCAAAATGGTCAGGTTTAAAAAAAAATAAATAAATAAAAAGTTAATTACTTAATGTGGCTGCCATTTTTACGTTGAAGTCAACGGGTCGCAATTTTGCACTGAAGTCAATAGGACACAGCATGCCAATAATGCCACCTTTTTTTAAATTATATTTTTTTTGTGGGGGGGGGGCCCAATATATCAGTGCATCCCTATACATTATAGCCAACACATAATTTCCCCTTCCCCCAGCACCCCGGTCTATCAATAGGACTATATTCTAGAGAACACACGGGTATACATTATAAAAAAAAAGGACATATGATCCCTCCAATCCCCAATACAGCAATATAACTGTATTGGACAAAATAGAGCTTTCTTTTGGCGGCATTTAGTCACCACTGGGGTTTTTATTTTTTGCTAAACAAACTAAAAAAAAAAAAAAAAAGACCGGAAATTTTGGGAAAACACACACACTAATTTCAGTTCCATAAAATTTTGCAAATAAGCAATTTCTCTTCTCCACCGATGTGCTCTGATATAGGCTGCACTGATGGACCACCGATGTGCTCTGATATAGGCTGCACTGATGGACACCGATTGCCATTGATGGGGCTGCACCAATAATCACTAAAAATGTCAGCTTTCACGGGATAGCCAGTTATTGATTTTCCTTTCCTCAGCGCTGAGGGGAAAAAAAAAAAAAAAAGGATGATAACCAGCATTTGTTCACATGTGATTGGACACAGCTGATCACATGGTAAAAGGCCACCGTGATTGGCCCTTTAACTCGATCTGTGATAAGAGAGCGCTGGGTTGTGAGAGGCCAATAGATGCCCTCCAGGAAATTTTTGACTGCGCTGTAGCCGTCATTTGGCTATACCGCAGTCGGCAAAGGTTAAAATGGTTATAAAAAGGCAAAAAGAGTTTTTACCCAACTGGTGGAAAGAAAAAAAAAAAAAAAACACAACAAAACACCACACACCCCTTCTGCATCCAGCTCTCCCCAATCTCGAGATGCACGAATAGATATATATATCTCTATATATATATATATATATATATATATATATATATATATATATATATATATATATATATATATATATATATATATATATATATATATATATATATATATATATATATATATACACACATACATATATATATATATATATACACATACATACATACATATATATACATACACACACTTAATAATAATTTAGTATTACTTTAAGACTCCTGACATTTTTGGGTCAGTGACTAAGAATGGAAGCCAATGTCAGATAAGATGCAATGGCTGGATTAAAAAAAAAGGGGGGGGGGAAGAAAACGTCCAAAAGAATTAAATAACATTTTTTGTTTTTCCAATTCAGCGGCCTCTCCCTCATCGGACATTCACTATTTTCCCAGAACGATGAGACATAAAAATCAGCGAAGCGACGTAGCGTGACATCCCAGAGCCCAGCGGGATAGGAAGAGACGGGAGTACTCTGAGCAATGGGAGTTTTTTTTTCCCCCCTAATCTTAGTATCAGAGCGGCTCCCCCACCGTGTGTATAGATGATGATATAATCAAGACCTGTCCGGGATACTTGTATTTGAAGTGACATTTCATTTTCAGGACGAGTTTTCGGGGTGTTCCCTTCTTCCCGGTCCAGGCAGTACTCCACCTCGTATGATGCTCACATCTGATGCAATCTTTCTCCATTGTCACATTCTCCTCCCCGATACAACATAATAGTTTTTGGCTGACAACAATGTAACACTTTATACTGATTAGCCAATCACAATCAGATCAGTGAACCCTTTTAGGGATCCTTCACACCAGTGGTGCTCTCTAAAGGAGCGGCCCCCCGGTCAGAGAGAGCATTTGGCAGGCGGCAAGGAGGCTCCTCATCCTCCTCACCGCCTGCTTCAACCCCCTTCATCCTCGCACCAGCACGCCACAACCGCATGGACTGGACGCAGTTACGGGGGACGCTTGCAGAGCAGTCCCATTTACTTGGATACATAACAAGTACAAGCCGGCAACTCGACAGTTTCTCCATAGAAAACTTTATTATAGCATTATAGAAGCAACGTCATCCAAAATACTGACGCGTTTCAGCCTAAGCCTTCATCAACGCAAGGGGGTGAGGTTTCTCCAGTGGGGGGGGGGGGTAAAAGTGTGGCTCAACCACAGGGGTTTACCACACCTGACCACTAGTGTGAAGGAGCCCTTACTGCAGTGGTTCTCAACTCCTGTCCTCAGGACCCACTAACAGGCCAGGTTTGCAAGATAACTGAAATACATGACAGGTGATATCATTTGCTGCTCAGTGATTGCAGGATTCTAGTCTGCATCTCCCCAAGGTAATACTTAAAATCTGGCCTGTTAGTGGGCCCTGAGGACTGGAGTTGAGAACCACTGCCTTACTGCCACTGACGTATGTAGCAGTGGGAGTTCATCCAAAATACTGACACGTTTCGGCCTAAGCCTTCATCAAAGCAAGGGGGTGAGTTTTCTCTTCCCATTTACTTGAACAGGTTGCATTTGGCAGGCGCTGAAACTGATGGAAGTAACAAGAGGGCAGCGGTTGGGGGGGGGGGGGTAAAGTGTGGCTCAACTACAGGTGTTTACCACACCTGACCACTAGTGTGCAGGAGCCCTTACTGCCACCGATGTATGTAGCAGTGGCGGTTCATCCAAAATACTGACGCGTTTCGGCCTAGGCCTTCATCAAAGCAAGGGGGTGAGTTTTCTCTTCCCATTTACTTGAATTGGTTGCATTTGGCAGGCACTGTGCCCACTGAAAGGGATGGGGGTAACAAGAGGGCAGCAGTTGGGGGGGAGGGTAAAGTGTGGCTCAACCACAGGGGTTTACCATACCTGACCACTAGTGTGAAGGAGCCCTTGCTGCCACCGACGTATGTAGCAGTGGGGGGTTCTTCACACATTCCCAGCTGTTACAATTGTGTTTGTAAATCTGATAAGTTGACTGTCAGCTTTCAGGTGGAAGCTCTCAGATGGCTGTACAGTTTATATTAGTGGGGCACCGAAGTGAAAATTCTGGACCGAAACTTCAAGATGCACTTGACCGAAACTGTTTTTTTTTTTTTGCACTGAAGTCAATGGGACACAACTTTGCATTGAAGTCAATAGGAGGCGTTTTTTCCATTGCACGTATTCCTGCACTGCACCTGGTGTAAACAAGTCCTTACACATTCGGTAAGGTTTGGCACACGATTTTCTTGCTTGTCGAGTTTGGCGTGCCTTTAACAAATGAAGGGCATGACAAGCGGCTTTGGCGCATTTGCCCAACGCGTGCAAAATCATTCGCATGCTACTATATTGTGAATGCAGATTTACAGAGTGCCGATTACGGAGTGCATGATGAACGGGTAAAGGACACGTGAAGCTCAAAAAAGGAGGTACATGAGCTTCTCTGCCGCATTTGTCGCATGTAAGGCGGCAGCCCATTGAAATGAAGAGGCTGTCCTATGAATGAAGCCTGGCAATGTGCGGGGAAAAAAAAAAAAAAAAAGTGCATATGCACAGTGCCCAACGTCCCGGAATAATAATTTGGGTGGGGGGACTCCGGGCACAGCCGCAGTGACAGGAAAAGTAGGACCGGGATATCGGGCGCCTTTAGTACAAGGTGTACTGGAACGCCAATCTATTTTTGGGCCATCCATTGGGATCTCGATTCCCGGAACTGATCCGGATGACGGAAGATTTCTATTTGGGTCCATTTATTCTGTCAGCGTCTGACACTTCAGGTTGTGTCAGGGGTCAGAGGTCATCTAAAGTCTGACAGCTGCTGCCTGTTAATTACCCGACCTTGCACACAGTCTCCAATCTCCTGACTTGTTTGGTCTGGATGATGCTGGACATGTGGAGTTATTTAAAGTTGAACTCTAGAAAAAAAAAAACAGACAAATTGTCACCGTCTGTCCCCATTCACTTGTATGGGTTTCCAGGGACTGACCCCCCCCCCCCCCTCTTTCCCTGAGACCCACCATCACATTATTAGAAAATAAAGTCAATGGTCTAGGTTGGACATGTTCAGCCTGACACTTCTATGGTTATACGCAGTGTTCTTAGGTAGGCCCATATCAGCCGCACTATGCCATGCGGGGAGCGCCATCCTGCGACAAAGGAAATTCCTCCGCTTGGAAATTTTGTGCGGTGCTCCCATCACTGCACCATGGAGTGAAATGACATGTCTGTCACATCCGAGCGTTCTGGGAGTGGCAGGAATGCAGCAAAACCAACTGGAGACTAATAGCGTGTGGGAGGCAATTTTTCACTTTAACAGGCTGTTGGACATCCCATTCCAAAACCACGGCCATTAATATAAAGTTGCCCCTCCCCCTATCTGGGCATTCAGATAGGAGTAGCCCCCTCTCGTCCATAACCATTAATATGGAGTCCTTCCCCACCCCATGACCATCAATATGGAGTTGCGCCCCCCCCCCCATGGCCATTAATATGGGGACCTACCCCACTCCACGACCATTAATATGGAGTTGCCCCCATGGCCATTAATATGGAGACCTACCCCACCCCATGACCATTAATATGGAGTTGCCCCCCCCCCATGGCCATTAATATGGGGACCTACCCCACTCCACGACCATTAATATGGAGTTGCCCCCATGGCCATTAATATGGAGACCTAAACCACCCCATGACCATTAATATGGCATTGCCACCCATGGCCAATAATATGGGTTCCTTCCCCATCCCATGACCAATTAATATGGTGTGGCCCCCTCCATGGCCATTAATAAAAGGGGTCCTACCCCATTAATATGGAAATGTCCCCCCTGGCCATTAAATGGGATCCTTCCCCACCCTATGACCATGATATGGTGTTGCCTCCCATGGCCATTAAAATTGGAGTCTCCCATTCCATTACCATTACTATGGAGTTCTTTGCCACCCCATGACCATTAAAATGGAGTTGCCTCCCATGGCCTTTAATATGGAGTCCTTCCCCACCCAATGACCAATACGGAGCTGCCCCGTGACCATCAACAGGGAATTGCCACCCATGGCAATTAAAATTGGGAGCACTCCATTAACATTAATATGGAGTTGCACCCCTTTGTGTCAAACATCTTCCACTCTTCCAGAAAGACTTTCCACAAGATTTTGGGCTGTCTGTGGGAATCTGTCCCCATTTGTGAAGTCAGGTACTGACGATGGATTAGAAGTCCTGACTTACTATCAACGTTCAAATCCATCCCAAAGGTGTTCAGTAGGGCTGCAGTCAGGGCTCTGTACAGGACTTCAATTCAACTTCAATTTCCTCCACACCAAACTGGTCACACCATGACTTTATGGAGCTGGCTTTGTACACAGGGGTCAGTCCTGATGGGTCTTCACCAAACTCACCACAAGGTTGGAAGACCACAAATGTCTTTGTATGATGAAGGATTACCAGGACCCTTCACCGGAGACACCTGACCTCCATCATGAACATGAACCCTATCCATTGTGTATACAGCTCTAGGGAAGAGCGGAGTTCTATGTACACTTTTCATTATGTGTGGCCATCTCTTCCCTCCCCCACTCTCTCACCATTAAATCCCCAGAACCCCCCTGGTGTGTCTTTGTTGTCCTCAGGTCTCTTTGTCTCGCACATTCCTCATCTTCTCTCCTTTATATGTCTGGGCTGTCGCTCCTCCTCCCCCTCCCCGTATGATCATACAGAGAGATCAGCAGGTGGAGACCTTGTGGTTAGCGGCAGAGTCATCACATGATGGGATTGTCCTGAAGGAAGGAAGGGGGGGGGGGGGGGGCGTATAGTATATAGGAGGGGGGGCCACAAAATGACCCAAGCAATCCCCACTGCAAATCTACCAGCTTAAGCCGACATAGATGAATCAGTTATTTATTGATAAGCTGGCAGGCTGATAAAATTAAAAAAAAAATAAAAATCTGGTTCCCCCATATGTGTGTGTTGGGGGTACCCCCACAGATGTCAGATTGGGAGGAGTGTCTGCGTCCATGCAGCCGCTGCTTCCCAATTGACAGGAATGGGGGTGCTTGGAACACCTGTACATCCCCGTGTGGGTAAACACGGCCCTTCGTCCTACAGCGTACACCCCTATGAGGACTTATACTTGCCCTGTTCACACTACAACGTTGGCGGCAACTGCTGGAAAATTGCTGTGTATCGCAACATGTCCGCAGGTTTCTGCAGCGCTCTGGTGCGTCCTGCTGAACTACTGTGCATAGAAGGGAATGAAATGTCACTCATGTGACATTTCAATTAAGTCAAATAAATTTTGGAATTTGTTTCGTATATTAGAATTAGTTTCATGTATTCCTCATTTTCAAATCATTTTGAAATTCGAATTTCAGAAGATGGCTATATTCATTATATTCTATTCTTTTATTATTTTTTATCTTTTTCTTTTCTATTCTTTTATATTCTATTCCAATATTTTCCAGTTTATTTTATTTTCTATTTTTTTTTCTTTTCCATTCTATTAATTTTCTATTTTATTTTAGCCTTTCCTTTTCCATTCTATTATCTTCCATTTTATTCTATGCTTTTGTTTTCCATTTTTTTTCTTTACTATCCTCTTGCATTATTTTCTATTCCATTATTTTCTATTATTTTGTTTTCTATTTTTATATTCTCCTCCAATATTTTCTAAATTTATTCCGGCCTTTAATCTATTTTCTATTTTTTTCTTTTCCATTCTATTATTTTCTATTTTAGTCTATTTTTTTTCCCATTCTATTGTAACCTTTTCTATTTTTTTTTCCTTTTTCAATCTTTTCTTCCATTTTTTTCTAAGCCATTATTTTCGCTTTTATTTTCTATTATATTATTTTCTATTTTATTATAGCCTTTTCCATTTTTTTTTCTTTTCCATTCTATTCCATTATTTTCTATGCCATTTTCTCTTTTATGCTATTCTTTATTTTCCATTCTATTATTTTCTTTTTTATTCTAGCCTTTTCTATTTTTTTTTCTTTTTCATTCTATTCCATTATTTTCTATGCCATTATTTTCTCTTTTATGCTATTCTTTTTATTTTCCATTCTATTATTTTCCATTTTATTCTAGCCTTTTCTATTTTTTTTTTCTTTTTCAATCTTTACCATTGTTTTCTTCCATTTTTTTCTATGCCATTATTTTCGCTTTTATTTTCTATTATTTTCTATTCTATTATTTTCTATTTTATTCTAGCCTTTTCTATTTTTTTTTTCTTTTTCATTCTATTCCATTATTTTTTTTATTTTCTATTCTATTAATTTGATGGCACCCAAAAATAAAATTAGAAAGTTGTTCTGAAACGAAGCCAATCATCTTTATCTGCATTGTCATGTCTCGCTGTCCTCTCCATCATCCTCCCCTCTTTTGGTTACCCACTGTAACCCGCTGTCCTAGTGTCTCCCTGCACCCACATCCTGTGCCCCCCTGGCTCCACAATTGGCCCATAACTCCCCCCCGGGTCACAGCGTAGTAAAGCCCCCCCCCCCCTTCAGAGGATGATTGCAGCTTGCAGTAACATGTGGTTTGTGTGTGCTGGATGTGTGACTGCGGTGTGTCTGGAAGTGATTCTGCGGTCTCTCTGTGTCATTGAAGATATACAATTATCTCCTGCGCTGACACAAAACCTTCTCTAGATGGTCAGCTCTTCGGACCTCCCGCTGGAGTGGAAGAAAAAAGTGAATGCGGTCAGTGATAAGACAGAATGGCTTAAAAATGAAAACCCATTAAAAGAATAACTAAAACCAGCTTTTGCTGCAATATTCACCTTCAATCCAGAGATATCCCAGGATTGTTTTCTACCTTTAGAGGTCCGCAGTTTCTTGGCCAGCATGAATCAAAGCATTTCCCCTGAGCCCAGGTCATCCTGAACCCACCCCCAGTCCATGATTGGACAGAATGCATCACTTCTCCTTCTCCAAATTAATATTCACTATTGTCTTCCCGATTCTCCTCCCGGCCAATCGGGAAGCGGGTCCCGAGACCCGATTGGCTGGCAGAAGAATCAGGAAGACAATAGTGAATATTCATTTGTTATTGTCATACAAGTGGGTGGGATCAGGGTGTGGTGTTCTGCGCTCCGAGCCCACCCTTTTTTGAAGCCAATTAGAGCCTTAGGCTCTAATCACGTGCTTCGAAAAAAATTGCGCTCTGCATGTAGATTAGGGGCCGGACGCATGGATTAGGGGGGCTGCGCCCCTGCATGTAGATTAGGGGCTGGATGCATGGATTAGGGGGTCTGCGCCCCTGCATGTAGATTAGGGGCCGGACGCATGGATTAGGGGGGCTGCGCCCCTGCATGTAGATTAGGGGCTGGATGCATGGATTAGGGGGTCTGCGCCCCTGCATGTAGATTAGGGGCTGGATGCATGGATTAGGGGGTCTGCGCCCCTGCATGTAGATTAGGGGCCGGATGCATGGATTAGGGGGGCTGCGCCCCTGCATGTAGTTTAGGGGCCGGAGGCATGGATTAGGGGGGCTGCATCCCTGCATGTAGATTAGGGGCCGGATGCATGGATTAGGGGGGCTGCGCCCCTGCATGTAGTTTAGGGGCCGGAGGCATGGATTAGGGGGGCTGCGCCCCTGCATGTATATTAGGGGCGGACGCACGGATTAGAGGGGTGGCGCCCCTGCATGTAGATTAGGGAACGGATGCATGGATTAGGGGGGCGGCACCCCTGCATGTAGATTAACATGGACTAGGGGGGGATAGTTGTCTGGTGGGGGTAGTAGTAGGGCTAGATGTCTGGTGGGGGTAGTAGCATATAGAGTAGTAGGGCTAGTTGTCTGGTGGGGTAGTAGTATATAGGGTAGTAGGGATGGTTGTCTGGTGGGGATAGTAGTAGGGCTAGATGTCTGGTGGAGGTAGTAGCATATAGAGTAGTAGGGCTAGTTGTCTGGTGGGGGTAGTAGTATATAGAGTAGTAGGGATGGTTGTCTGGTGGGGGTAGTAGTATATAGAGTAGTAGGGATGGTTGTCTGGTGGGGGTAGTAGTATATATAGAGTTGTAGGGATAGTTGTCTGGTGGGGGTAGTAGTATAGATAGAGTTAGCAAGAGAGTTCTCCCCGCACCAGTATAGATCCATGCCAGGTGTAAAATGAAGAGAGTAAAGAGCCCCAGGTGCTGGCTAATGCTGAATCATGTTGAAGGTAGATAAGAAAATCCGGACAGCCGCACTCCAGGAGAATATTGTCCAAAAATGTTTATTATAAACTCAGGAGCATATGGAATACAGGACACCGTGGCAAAGAAGTACAGGCAATCAGCTAACGCGTTTCGCACTTATGCTAAGTCCTTACTCATAGCCAAGTATAGATAGAGTTGTAGGGATAGTTGTCTGGTGGAGGTAGTAGTATATAGAGTAGTAGGGATAGATGTCTGGTGGGGGTAGTAGTGTATATATAGAGTAGTAGGGATAGTTGTCTGGTGGGGGTAGTAGTATATAGAGTAGTAGGGATAGTTGTCTGGTGGGGGTAGTAGTAGTAGTATATAGAGTAATAGGGATAGTTGTCTTGTGGGGGTAGTAGTAGTAGTATATAGAGTAGTAGGGATAGTTGTCTTGTGGGGGTAGTAGTAGTATATAGAGTAGTAGGGATAGTGGTCTGGTGGGGGTAGTAGTAGTATATAGAGTACTAGGTATAGTGGTCTAGTGGGGGTAGTAGTAGTATATAGAGTAGAAGGGATAATTGTCTGGTGGGGGGGTAGTAGTAGTATAGATAGTTGTCTGGTGGGGGGGGTAGTAGTAGTATAGATAGTTGTCTGGTGGGGGGTAGTAGTAGTATAGATAGTTGTCTGGTGGGGGGGTAGTAGTAGTATAGATAGTTGTCTGGTGGGGGGGTAGTAGTAGTATAGATAGTTGTCTGGTGGGGGGTAGTAGTAGTATAGATAGTTGTCTGGTGGGGGGGTAGTAGTAGTATAGATAGTTGTCTGGTGGGGGGGTAGTAGTAGTATAGATAGTTGTCTGGTGGGGGGGTAGTAGTAGTATAGATAGTTGTCTGGTGGGGGGTAGTAGTAGTATAGATAGTTGTCTGGTGGGGGGGTAGTAGTAGTATAGATAGTTGTCTGGTGGGGGGGTAGTAGTAGTATAGATAGTTGTCTGGTGGGGGGGTAGTAGTAGTATAGATAGTTGTCTGGTGGGGGGTAGTAGTAGTATAGATAGTTGTCTGGTGGGGGGGTAGTAGTAGTATAGATAGTTGTCTGGTGGGGGGGTTGTAGTAGTATAGATAGTTGTCTGGTGGGGGGTAGTAGTAGTATAGATAGTTGTCTGGGGGGGGGGTAGTAGTAGTATAGATAGTTGTCTGGTGGGGGTAGTAGTATAAACAGTAGTAGGGATCGTTGTCTGCTGGGGGTAGTAGTAGTATAGAGGAGAATGTATAGTATAATTGTGTAGGATGGGGGTAGTAGTAGTATAGAGGAGAATGTATAGTATAATTGTGTAGGATGGGGGTAGTAGTAGTATAGAGGAGAATGGACAGTATAATTGTGTAGGATGGGGGTAGTAGTACATACAGTAATAGGGGTTTTACTTCCTGCAGTGCCCGGTAGGGGGTCGTAGTACTCACCCCTCAGTGGCCCGCACTCATGGTGTCCGGTAGGGGGTGGTAGTAGATGATGGAGTAGTAGTACTAACCCCTGTGTCCCCGGTGGGGGTGGTAGTCTTCTCCCTCACTCCCCCGGATACATTGTATCTCCTCTCCGGCCTTTCATTCACATAAAGAGTTCGGTCCGGACTGTACCATCTCCACCCGGCAGTACGGGGGGGACCGCCCTCTCCCCCTCCTCCCCCCTCTTGTCCAAGACCCGGCACACCCCTCTCTATGGGAGAGCCCACTATGGGGGCGGAGTCTGGAGGTTAAAGGGACACACCGTGCCGGACGGGAGCTGGCAGCGCTGACAATGTGCTGGGACTCCCCGGTGCCCGTACTGGAGAGCACACATCACTGCCCGGGGGGGGGAGATGAGAGGTAGTTTAGGTTCAGTCTCAGTACATTACATATTAGTAAAGATATAATTTCATATTCATAGGGAAATACCGAATAATATTATGTATTCCTAGTGGTAATGTTGTATTCAAACAAAACAAGAACTAGGAAGTCGGAGGCGATGGCTGGGAATATTGGTACCAAAAACTGCCAGTATTCTGGGTCGGCGGACAGGACAGGATAGGTGGAGGTGGGGATGGTTGGGGTTGGAGTAGTTGGGGATAAGGTGGATGATTGGGGTAGTTGAGAATAAGGTAGATGATTGGGGTAGTTGGTGATAAGGTGAAGGATTGGAGTAGTTAGGGTCTTGGGGATAAGGTCAATGACTGGGGTAGTTGGTGATAAGGTCCATGATTAGGGTAGTTGAGGATAAAGTCGATGATTAGGGTAGTTGGTGATAAGGTCAATGATTGGAGTAGTTGGGGATAAGGTCAGTGATTGGAGTAGTTGGGGATAAGGTCAGTGATTAGGGTAGTTGGTGATAAGGTGAAGGATTGGAGTAGTTGGGGATAAGGTCAATGATTGGGGTAGTTGGTGATAAGGTCCGTGATTAGGGTAGTTGGAGATAAGGTCCGTGATTAGGGTAGTTGAGGATAAAGTCGATGATTAGGGTAGTTGGTGATAAGGTGGAGGATTGGGGTAGTTGGTGATAAGGTGAAGGATTGGAGTAGTTGGGGATAAGGTCAATGATTGGTGTAGTTGGGGATAAGGTCGATGATTAGGATAGTTGGGGATAAGGTCGATGATTAGAGTAGTTGAGGATAAGGTGGAGGATTGGGGTAGTTGGGGATAAGGTGGAGGATTGGGGTAGTTGGGGATAAGGTGGAGGATTGGGGTAGCTGTGGGATAAGGTCGATGATTGGGGTAGTATGGGGATAAGGTTGATGCCTGGGGTAGTTGGGGACAGGATAGGTGGAGATGGGGATGGTTGGGGTCGGTGGACAGGATAGGTGGAGGTGGGGCTGGTTGGCGTAGGTGGACAGAATAGGTGCAGGTGGTGATGGCGAGGGTCAGTGAACAGGATAGGTGGTGGTGGGGATGGTTGGGGTTGGTGGACAGAATAGGTGGAGGTGGGGATGGTTGGGGTTGGTGGACAGGATAGGTGGTGGTGGGGATGGTAGGGGTTGGTGAACAGGATAGGTGGAGGTGGGGATGGTTGGGTTCGGTGGACAGAATAGGTGAAGGTGGAGATAGCCGGGTCAGTGAACAGGATAGGTGGTAGTGGGGATAGTTGGGGTCGGTGGACAGGACAGGCGGTAGTGGGAATAGTCTGGGTTGATGGACAGGAAAGGTGGTGGGGATAGTTGGGGTGGTGGTGGGGATAGTTGGGTTTGGTGGGCAGGATAGGCAGTAGTGGGGATAGCCGGGGTTGATAGCCAGGATAGGTAGTAGTGGGGATAGTCGGGGTCGGTGGACAAGATAGGTAGTGGGATAAGTTGGAGTCGTTGGATAGGATAGGTGGAGGTGGGGATGGTTGGAGTTAGCGGACAGGATAAGTAGAGGTGGGTATGATCAGAGTCAGTAGACAGGATAGCCGGTGGTGGGGATAGTTGGGGTCAGTAGACAGGATAGGTGGTGGTGGGGAGAGTTGGGGTGGTGGTGAGAATAGTGGGGGTTAAGTGCTGGAGATAGTTGGGGGCGATTAAAGAGATGGGGTCAGTAGTGGGGATAGGAGACTATTGAGGGTGGAGGGGATGATTGAGTGGCAGCGGTAAGAATTGGAGTAGTTGGTAGTCAGAGGGAGGATTGAGGCAGTGGTATTGGGGATTGGAGCCGTTTGGGGGAGGAGTGGTAGGGATTGGAGTAATTGGGGGCAGTTGGGGGCAACGGTGAATAAGGGTCTGTTTGATAGCCAAAGCCGGTGGTGAGGATTGTGGTTATTCGGGAGCAGTGGCGGGAGTCATTTGAAGTGGTGTTGGGGATAGTTGGGGATGGTGGTGGAGGCTGAAGTAGCTGGTAGGCAGTTGTGTAGACTAAGATAGTATGGGGCAGCCGCGGTGATTGGGATAGGCTGGATCAGTGATCGGTATTAAGGTAGTTGGGGATAAGTTAAGTTTGAAAATAGGGTTAATCAAGGGCCATGATGGGGAAGATAGGGCTATGGTAGGTATCGGGATAGTTAGGGATAAAGTTGATGATTGGGGTAGTTGGAAATAAAGTTGATGATTGGGGTAGTTGGTGATAGGGTGGATGATTGGGGTATTGTGGTTAAAATAATGACTGGAGTAGTTGGGGATAAGGTCGATGATTGGGGTAGTTGGAGATAAGGTTGATGATTGGAGTAGTTGGGGATAAGGTTGATGATTGGAGTAGTTGGGGATAAGGTTGATGATTGGGGTAGTTGGGGATAAGGTTGATGATAGGGTAGTTGGGGATAAGGTCGATGAGTGGGTTAATCAAGGGCCATAATGGGGAAGATAGGGGCTATGGTAGGTATCGGGATAGTTAGGGATAAAGTTGATGATTGGGGTAGTTGAGAATAAGGTAGATGATTGGGGTAGTTGGGGATAAGGTCCATGATTGGGGTAGTTGGGGATAAGGTCGATGATTGGTGTAGTTGGGGATAAGGTCGATGATTGGTGTAGTTGGGGATAAGGTCCATGATTGGGGTAGTTGGGGATAAGTTTGATGATTGGAGTAGTTAGGTATAGGGTTGATGATTGGGGTAGTTGGTGATAAGGTGGAGGATTGGGGTAGTTTAGGATAAGGTGAAGGATTGGGGTAGTTGGGGATAAGGTCGATGATTGGTGTAGTTGGGGATAAGGTTGATGATTGGGGTAGTTGGGGATAAGGTCGATGATTGGGGTAGTTGGGGATAAGGTCGATGATTGGGGTAGTTGGGGATAAGGTCCATGATTGGGGTAGTTGGGGATAAGGTCCATGATTGGGGTAGTTGGGGATAAGTTTGATGATTGGAGTAGTTAGGTATAGGGTTGATGATTGGGGTAGTTGGTGATAAGGTGGAGGATTGGGGTAGTTTAGGATAAGGTGAAGGATTGGGGTAGTTGGGGATAAGGTTGATGATTGGAGTAGTTGGGGATAAGGTTGATGATTGGAGTAGTTGGGGATAAGGTGGAGGATTGGGGTAGCTGTGGGATAAGGTTGATGATTGGAGTGGTTGGGGGTAATGTGGAGGAATGGGGTAGTTTGGGGATAAGGTTGATGATTGGGGTAGTTGGTGATAAGGTTGATGATTGGGGTAGTTGGGGATCAGGTTGATAATTTGGATAGTTGGGAATAAGGTCGATGATTGGGGTAGTTGGATAAAGTTGATGATTGGGGTTGATATTGGGGATATTTGGGGTTCGGTGTCCCATATCAGTGGGGTGCAGCACACACACTTCCTACAGTCAGACATCTGTGTTGCCCCTCCTTGTAGCACTCAGAGTCTGGATTACCATCACCCCTCCCCCGGGGATCTGATGGCCAGCGGAGATCTCCATTACCGATAAAGCAGGTGGTTGTGTATCAGGAAATTGAGTCCCCAGCTGTTTGCACACAATCAATCCATCATCATTCTCACAGCTGTTCACTAATGGCCGCACTCTCACTAATTGTCCTGCAGATGGAGGTGGGCGGAGCCTCTCAGCCTCCCTGACCTCCAGGGCCATTACTGTAGTGCTGGAGAACATGGCACACTGTGTATAGAAGGGTGGAGAGTGACCACTGTGCAGGTTTTAGGGTGTATTAAAGGGGTGACTTTAGGCTCCTCCTCCTATCTTCAGTTAACTCCCAGTAATATTAGCTGAGCCCCACCCCCTAGGTACCCCAACTCTCTTTGTGTATGGCATATAAGTGACATAAGATAGTGGTGAGAAGATCTGTAGAACATTTGTGGCAAATTTTATCAGCCAGGCACGCTTGTTTAATCATTTGAATAACTTTATTGCCATTTTATCACATGCAATAATTTGTAATTTAGGGATGCATCAATATATTGTGCACCGAAAATTATTGGCCAAAAATAGGGTTATAGGTGCTTTGCTGATAGAAAAAAAAAGGTGCAGATAATGGCATGCTGCATCCCACTGACTTAAATGCAAAAATCGCATCCCATTGACTTCAATGCAAAAATGCCCGCCTATTGACTTCAATGCAAAATCACATTCCATTGGCTTTAATGCAAAAAATGCCCCCTATTGACTTTAATGCAAAATCACATTCCATTGGCTTTAATGCAAAAAATGCCCCCTATTGACTTTAATGCAAAAAACACCTCCTATTGATTTCAATGCGGAATGGCGTCTCATTGACTTCAATGCAAAATCGCATCCTATTGACTTCAATGCAAAAACGCCCCCTTATTGACTTCGAGGCAAAACGCAGCCCCTTGACTTCAATGCAAAAACGCCCCCTATGGACTTCGATGCAAAATCGCGTCCCATTGACTTCAATGCAAAATCGAATCCCTTTGACTTCATTGCAAAAATGCCCCCTGTTGACTTCAATGCAAAATCACTTTCCATTGGCTTTAATGCAAAAAATGCCCCCTATTGACTTTAATGCAAAAACACCTCCTATTGATTTCAATGCAATGTCGCGTCTCATTGACTTCAATGCAAAATCGTATCCTATTGACTTCAGTGCAAAATCGCGTCCCCCTGACCTCAATGCAAAAAACGCCCCCTATTGACTTTGATGCTAAATCGCATTCCCTTGACTTCAATGCAAAAACGCCCCCGATTGACTTCGATGCAAAGTCGCGTCCCATTGACTGCAATGCAAAATCGAATCCCATTGACTTCAATGCAAAAACTCCCCCCTATTGACTTCAATGCAAAAAACGCCCCCTATTGACTTCAATGCAAAATTGCATCCCATTGACTTCAATGCAAAAACGCCAGCCACAATGATTACATTTAAATAAAAAAATAAATAAATAAACTGTCCGTTTTGGTATTTGGCCAAGTGCATCCTAAATTTTCGGTTTCGGTCCAGAATTTATATTTCAGTGCACAACTAGTACAGTAATAATACTTATAGATCCTGGATAATATAATAATAATAATACTATACTACTACTACTAATAATAATATTATCTATAGACAATGGATAATATCATAATAATATAATAGACCCTGAATAATATAATAATAAAGTAGAATTCTGGGATATACCTAACTAATGTTAAAAATGCCCCCTCTCCCCTTCCAATGCCTACTCCAAATAATCTGTGTAAGAAAGATTTGTAGTACTTATCTATTTTCAGGCCGCTCCGGTCTGATATAGTGATCTCCTGTGTGTCAGCCAGCACCGGCTGCAGGGGAGAAGAGGGAGCGCTCGAAAACGGCTGGCAATGCCTGGGAGCAATGGCGTCATCCATAGGCTTACTATCGGTTGTCGGCGCTCCCTCCACTCCCCTGCAGCAGTTGCTGGCTGACACAGGGGAGCCAGATCATGTGACTGAACCGGAGTGGGCTGAAAATAGGTAAGTATATACAGTATCTCACAAAAGTCAGTACACCCCTCACATTTTTGTAAATCTTTTCTTCTATCTTTTCATGTGACAACACTGAAGAAATGACACTTGTCTACAATGTAAAGTAGTGAGTGTACAGCTTGTATAACAGTGTAAATTTGCCGTCCCCTCAAAATAACTCAACACACAGCCATTAATGTCTAAACCGCTGGCAACAAAAGTCAGTACACCCCTAAGTGAAAATGTCCAAATTGGGCCCAAAGTGTCAATATTTTGTGTGGTCACCATTATTTTCCAGCACTGCCTTAACCCTCTTGGGCATGGAGGTCACCAGAGCTTCACAGGTTGTCACTGGAGTCCTCTTCCCCTCCTCCATGATGACATCACAGAGCTGGTGGATGTTAGAGACCTTGCGCTCCTCCACCTTCCATTTGAGGATGTCCCACAGATGCTCAATAGGGTTTAGGTCTGGAGACATGCTTGGCCAGTCCATCACCTTTACCCTCAGCTTCTTTAGCAAGGCAGTGGTCATCTTGGAGGTGTGTTTGGGGTCATTATCATGTTGGAATACTGCCCTGCAGCCCAGTCTCTGAAGGGAGGGGATCATGCTCTGCTTCAGTAGGTCACAGTACATGTTGGCATTCATGGTTCCCTCAATGATCTGTGGCTCCCCAGTGCTGGCAGCACTCATACAGCCCCAGACCATGACACTCCCACCACCATGCTTGTCTGTAGACAAGACACACTTGTCTTTGTACTCCTCACCTGGTTCCCCCCACACACACTTGTCACCATCTGAACCAAATAAGTTTATCTTGGTCTCATCAGACCACAGGACATGGTTCCAGTAATCCATGTCCTTAGTCTGCTTGTCTTCAGCAAACTGTTTGCGGACTTTCTTTTGCATCATCTTTAGAAGAGGCTTCCTTCTGGGACGACAGCCATGCAGACCAATTTGATGCAGTGTGCGGCGTATGGTCTGAGCACTGACAGGCTGACCCCCCCCCCCCCCTTCAACCTCTGCAGCAATGCTGGCAGTACTCATACGTCTATTTCCCAAAGACCACCTCTGGATATGACGCTGAGCTCGTGACCTCAACTTCTTTGGTGGACCATGGCGAGGCCTGTTCTGAGTGGAACCTGTCCTGTTATACCGCTGTATGGTCTTGGCCATCGTGCTGCAGCTCAGTTTCAGGGTCTTGGCAATCTTCTTATAGCCCAGGCCATCTTTATGTAGAGCAACAATTCTTTTTTTTTAGATCCTCAGAGAGTTCTTTGCCATGAGGTGCCATGTTGAACTTCCAGTGACCAGTATGAGAGAGTGAGAGCGATAACACCAAATTTACCACACCTGCTCCCCATTCACCCCTGAGACCTTGTAACACTAACGAGTCACATGACACCGGGGAGGGAAAATGGCTAATTGGGCCCAATTTGGACATTTTCACTTAGGGGTGTACTCACGTTTGTTGCCAGCGGTTTAGACATTAATGGCTGTGTGTTGAGTTATTTTGAGGGGACAGCAAATTTACACTGTTATACAATCTGTACACTCACTACTTTACATTGTAGCAAAGTGTCATTTCTTCAGTGTTGTCACATGAAAAGATAGAAGAAAATATTTACACAAATGTGAGGGGTGTACTTACTTTTGTGAGATACTATACATCTTTCTTACACAGGTTAGTCAGATGTTAGGAGGGGGAGGGAGCATTATTAGGACTAGTTAGTATAGACTGGATTTCTATTGATGCGAATGTACAATGTATATGTAAAGCGCTGCGTAAATTGACGGCGCTAATATAAGTACCTGAAATAAATAAAATAAAATAAATAAATAATATAAGAGACTCTAGCTTTTTGATCACATTTATTATTTAATAATAATATTGGATCCTAGATAATATATTATTATTATTATTATTATTATTATTATTATTAGACAATTTGTTCACATTTAATCACACTATTTATTCACATGTAATAAATTATACGAATATAATAAGAACAGAGCCTGTTTAAAATAATAATAATAATAATAAAAATAGTTTTGATAATAATAATAGATCTTGGATAATATTAATAATAATACTCTTTATTATTTATTTATCATACATTAATATTTACATGTAATAAATTATATGAATATAATAAGAATAGACCCTGTTTTGATAATAACAACAATAATAATAATAATAAAAATATAAAAGACTCAGCTAAACCATTGTTTTTTTGTTTATTTTTTGTTAGTATTTTTTCACATTCATTTAAAATATAATAATAATGAAAAATATATAACAATAATGATGAGAAACTCATCCAAATCCCTATTTTTTTAATTATTTAATTATCCCTGTATCTCGTATATAAAGTAGTACATTCCTGGTGATCGCCCTTCCCAGGTGAGTCGTAGAGGGAGGTGCGCTCTCCTCTCTTTGTTCCTGGGCTCCTCTCTCTGCCTAGACATGTCTGTGCTATGTGCGGAATGCCCAAACCATGTGCCCCCCCCCCCTCCTCCTCTGCTCTCCACACACTGGTGTAATCATGGAGAGGTGACAGCGACACCAACAAAGCGTACGCCATGACACATCTGTGAGCACAAAGCCCCAGCGCAGCCACCAGCCAAGAGTGGGAGAGATGGATATATGGAGGACACCATCTACCCATTACACATACAGTGAGAGGAAAAAAAGTATTTGACCCCCCTGCTGATTTTGTACGTTTGCCCCACTGACAAAGAAATGATTAGTCTATAATTTTAATGTATAAACAGAAAAGTCAGTGCTACTACCCATAGACCACCTAGATAGCAGAGCTCCCAGGTGCTCGATCCATAGTCGCTGGCTGAGTAGAGTAATGTAGAAAAAAATGATCCGCACTCCGGTTGTTGCTCTTAAAATTTCTTCATTTTATTGAACAATCAGTTGACGTGTTTCCGCCTATAAGGCCTTAGTCATAACAGGACTAAGGCCTCATAGGCGGAAACGCGTCAACTGATTTAATCAGCGTTTGCTCACTGTGGCTATTCAATAAGATGAAGAAATTTTAAGCGCAACAACCGGAGTGCGGATCATTTTTTTCTATATAATTTTAATGGTCGGTTTATTTTAACAGCGAGAGACAGAATAACAACAAAAATATCCCGAAAAACACATTTCAAAAGAGTTATAAATCGATTTGCATTTTAATGAGTGAAATAAGTATTTGATCCCCTATCAACCAGCCAGATTTCTGGCTCCCAGGTGTCTTCTATACAGGTAACAAGCTGAGATTAGGAGCACTCTCTTAAAGGGAGTGCTCCAAATCTCAGCTTGTTACCTGTATAAAAGACACCTGTCCACAGAAGCAATCAATCAGATTCCAATCTCTCCACCATGGCCAAGACCAAAGAGCTGTCCAAGGATGTTGGGGACAAGATTGTAGACCTACACAATGACTGGAATGGGCTACAAGACCATCTGTCAGAGAACTCACAGTGCTAATGCCCGTCTCCGTGCAGCAGTGGCTAACTCCCATTCCGCTAATGCCAAGGGCCATGCGTAGTGTCCCCGTCAGAGGCGAGCGAGTTCCAGTATGAACGTGTGCACTCGCGCACCCATGCTAGCGTGTGTGAGCACTCGCGCACGCACATTCACGTCCACCAATCCTGGCGCATAGCACCCTATATAAACAGAGTCTCTGCCTGATACCAGTGCTGGATCGTCTTCAGCTTTTTCCTGAGTTCCTGATCGCTGTTTGACCTGTTACCTTGCTTACCGGCTTCCTTGACCATTCTCCTGGATCCCCCCTGCCTGTTATCTACCTTTACTGATTATACAGACTTTGGCTTGGATTCTCTACCACAGCTCTGCTTCCTGATTCTGTACCTCGCTGCCAGCCCGTTGCCAACCTCTGCCTGTCCTTGACTACGAACTTGCCTTCCGTTTATGTATCTTGTTGCCAGCCAGTTGCCAACCTTTGCCTGTTTCTGATGTTGCAGTTGTTCCTGAATCCTTACCTGCCTGGCTTCTGCTGAACAGTTCTGGTGATCAGTCTTCACGCCTTCCTCCGAGAGGACCCTGTATCTCCAAGCTCCATTCTTCAGCCTGCAGGCACCTGCACCCTTTCGTTGCCCCAGCAGTCCCTGTCCTCACTACCAGGGGTGTTGGGACCGGAACCTGTGCAAGAGGCCACCCTCAGCATTTCGGACTCCGCTGTACGGTGACACCATCGCCAAGCAGCTTGGTGAGAAGGTGACAACGGTTGGGTATGATTATTCGCAAATGGAAGAAAAAAAAAATAACTGTCAATCTCCCTCGGTCTGGGGCTCTATGGAAGATCTCACCTGGTGGAGTTTCAATGATCATGAGAACGGTGAGGAATCAGCCCAGAACTACACGGGAGAATCTGGCCAATGATCTCAGCTGGGACCATAGTCACCAAGAAAACAATCGGTAACACACTACACCGTGAAGGACTGAAATCCTGCAGCTCCCGCCAAGTCCCCCTGATCAAGAAATCACATGTACAGGAAGGTCTGAAGTTTGCTAATGAACATCTGAATGATTTAGAGGAGAACTGGGGGAAAGTGTTGTGGTCAGATGAGACCAAAATCGAGATCTTTGGCATCAACTCAACTCGTTGTGTTTGGAGGAGGAGGAGGAATGCTGCCTATGACCCCAAGAACACCATCCCCCACCGTCCAACATGGAGGTGGAAACATTGACAGGTCCACTTTAAGGGCCTTTAGTAGCTGTGATTAAAGCCCTTCTAGCTGTAGTTACGATAAGCAAGCTCCGCCCATTGCGTGACACAGGACTAGCCCCGAGGGGTCACTTTCCCATTTTTCTGTTGTTGTTTCACCCCAAGCGGCTGAATCAAACCGCCCGGGCCTGACCTCTGACCTTCTTCATTACTCCCTGACCGCACAGCTGTTACCGGACTACAATTCCCAGCCCCCCGGGGTCTTGAGCTCCACACAGCACTGACTTCTAGAACGGCACAAGAGGACCTGTCACCGCACACAGAAGGCATTCTTTCCAGTGGATTAAAGAAGGCATCCGGTGACCTCCGAGCTCCTACAATGTCCCGTTCTGTGCTCCTTCCATTCCCTGACCGTCGCGTGCAGCAAGAGATTCCATCGCTGTAGATCACAGCAGCAGGCAGTCAGTGTTTGAATCAACCTGCATTGTGAGTAATGGCTGCTCTGTTCCCCTCAACCCACAGAAACGGGAAAAGATGTCAGAGAATGTGACTTTATAAGTCATCCAAAGGAAAAAGAAGTCAGAGCTCCTTAGTAGAGAGAAATGAGGCTGCCAAAGAAGAGGACACTGGAGACCCCGTTATCTGCTGGTGGTCTGATGAGACCCTCTGAAGCCAATAGTGATATCATATGGCTTGGCTCATAGAGAAGAGAAAATATTAACATTGACTCATCTATGGGGGATGTGTCAGGAGTTTATCGAAGATAAAGAGGATTGGGGTAAAGTCCCGTTCCATGGGGAATATATTCTCCTACACACAGCTGGCTTCTTCTTCTTCTATGATCCCATTGGGGTGTGTGTGTGTAGGAGCCAAAATGTTAGTAAAAGATAAATATATATATATATATATATATATATATATATATATATATATATATATATATATATATATATATATATACTGTATTTATTGGCGTATAACACTCACTTTTTCACCATGAAAATTGGGTGCAAATGGCGTGTGCGTGTTATACGCCAATACTTCAATTTTAGCTGCCTCGGAGGGGACAGGGAGGGGGTGGGACGAGCGCCGTCAGATTACATACAGTGAGAAACTTCTGTTTACTTGGTGGCCTCTGTAATAGGAAGTCCCATCTCCTGGGCCGCCATTGGACCACTGTTCTGTCTATCATAGGAGATTCTCACTGTATGTAATCTGTCGGCGCTCGTCCCATCCCCTCCCTGTCCATTCTAGGCTGCAGATGGGCATCGATCAGGCTGCACTGATGGCAATGGTGAGGCTGCTGCATTGATGTGGACTGGTGAGGCTGCATTGATGTGGACTGATGAGGCTGCATTGATGGCACTTGTGAGGCTGCAGATGGGCATTGATCAGGCTGCATTGATGGCAATGGTGAGGCTGCAGATGGGCACTGACCCTTATTTTGCTTCAAAGTTCCTTATTTAAAGTTTTAGTTTTTTTCCTGAAACTTCCCTCTTAAAATGAATGTGCGTGTTATACGCCTATGCGTGTTATACGCTGATAAATACGGGTATCTATATATATCTATATCTATATATATAGAGATATAGAGAAGTTTGTTCCCGGTTTCTCCTTGGAATACACCTTTGAGGTCTATTGGCTGATATCCAATTGGCGGTCCTTCCTGATGTTTCTTCATCCCACCAGAGAGGTCGAGAAGTTTCTCAGCCTAAGTTTGGCTCCATGCACCATTGACTCCATGTCGTACGACAGTGGAGTCCACGTCATCTGGTAAGAGTACCCACCCTACCTTACTTCCTGATGTTTCCACTTTGATGTCCCTTATCGTGATGTTGGTTTACAGCTACGGAAGCTCTGTACTCGGTTGTTGACTCACAGTCACAGATCCACACCGTGCACCATTGACTTTAATTTCCAGTTTTACATTATTTTTACTGGTTTATATTAGTTCTTCTTATTAATTTGAGTTTGGAATCATCTATTCACCATAAGTGGACACTTTATACTGTGTTTGTTTATTTCACTGCATTTATGTTGTTTGAGTATGTGCTTTGCTGCTCAGTACAGCATTTCCCACTTAATTGTTTTACCACACCTTATCTTTCCAATATTTTTTAGCGCTGCATTTTTTCCCATTTACCAGTTATTGTTTGTCACAATGTATGCAGCTGCTGGCTCACATATATTTTATTTTCGTTATTAGAGCGCAGTGTTTCTCTATTCTCTTGCATCTATGTGGAAGAAGGAGCTCTGGTCAAATGAGACCAAAATGGAACTTTTTGGCCTAAAAGCAAAACGCTATGTGTGGGGGGAAAACGAACACTGCACATCACCCTGAACACACCATCCCCACTGTGAAACATGGTGGTGGCAGCATCATGTTGTGGGGAAGCTTTTCTTCAGCAGGGACAGGGAAGCTGGTCAGAGTTGATGGGAAGATGGATGGAGCCAAATATAAGGCAATCTAAAGCCTCGTACACACGATCGGATTTTCCACAGACAAAACCTCGGACTTTTGTCCTGAAGGGCATTTTCCAGGAACTTGTCTTGCATACAAATGGCAAGGAATTGTCGGCCAACAAACACGAACGTAGTGACGTACTACGTGGTTTTTCAGCTCCTTATCCTTATTGTTTTATCACACCTTATCTTTCCAATGTTTTTTAGCGCTGCATTTTTTCCCGTTTACCAGTTATTGTTTGTCACAATGTATGCAGCTGCTGGCTCACATATATGTGGACGTTGGGCTCCTTTTGCTAATTTCGTGCTAGTAGAAGTTTGGTGAGTGTTGATTCGCGCTTTTCATTTTGCGCTTTTCAGTTCGTTTCTGAATGGCCATTCGTCAACCAGACATGTTGCGGAATCGGAGGAGATAACGTGTTATTTATTATTGGCCTTGGAGTTATTGCTTCGACCCAAGTCCAGTCCAGGAACAGGAGGAGGAGGATTTCTTGGACCAAAAATTGGTTGCTTTAATAATTGTGACCAATTATGTCATATGCCTTTGCTGCGGGAGCTCCAGGAGAATAATCCGGATGATTTTCGGAATTATCTCTGGATGACGGACCCCTCTGCTTTCACCAACTCTTGGCATTGCTGACCCCCCTATATTAAGAAGCAGGACACATGCATGAGGCTTTTATTTTATTTTTTGGTTGAATAATAATGATTTGATTTGGTATATTTTCTATATTTTTGGATGCATAGAATGCACTTTTTGGTTAAGTTCTATTGGCAGATAGCATGTCTGATTTTATTTGTTTTCTTTTATAATGCACAATAAAAAAATTGTGTAGAGTAATACTTGGCTATGTGTTTTACTTCAAATGACAGTTTGGGAGTCGGCAGTTACATTTAAAAAAATACAATGTAAAATTGACAAGGGACACCAACATAGTTGTATCTTTGATCTCAAAAACTACGGGATAATGGTGTTGTGGTAACTTGCCCAAAATAAAAAAAAAAAAAAGCATAATAATATTATTCTTGATATCACTAGAAAAAAAAAGCCTTTGAAAATTAGTTTGCAAAAACTCCATCAGTATCACCAGCAAAGCAGCTTCATTATTATCCCATTAAAGAAGAAGAGAATTGTGCGCTGCATTTCCAGACTTCATAATTTGCCGCGTCACCAATGTTAATTCTCCATTACGAACGCAAGTTTACAAGACCGACCGCTTCCGGCTCGTCCTTGCTTCCGAGCATGCGTGTTTGTACTTTGGACTTTTGTCCGATGGACTTGTGTACACACGCTCGGAAAATCCGACAACAGACATTTGTCCGCGGAAAATTTTAAAGCCTGCCATCCAACATTTGTCCGCGGAAAATCCGGCAACAGTTGTCCGATGGAGCGTACAAACGGTCGGATTTTCTGCCAAGAGCCTGTCATCGAACATTTCCCCTCGGAAAATCCGATTGTGTGTACGCGGCTTTAGAAGAAAACCTGTTAGAGTCTGCAAAAGACTTGAGACCGGGGTGGAGGTTCACCTTCCAGCAGGACAACGACCCGAAACATCCAGCCAGAGCTACAATGGAATGGTTTAGATCAAAGCATATTCATGTGTTAGAATGGCCCAGTCACAGTCCAGACCTAAATCCCATTGAGAATCTGTGGCAAGACTTGAAAATTGCTGTTCGCAGACGCTCTCCATCCAATCTGACAGAGCTTGAGATATTTTACAAAGAAGAAGAATGGGCAAAAATGTCCCTCTCTAGATGTACAAAGCTGGTAGAGACATCCCCAAAAAGACTTGCAGCTGTAATTGCAGAGAAAGGGAGTTCTACAAAGTATTGACTCCGGGGGGGGGGGCGCCATACAAATGTACCCCCCACACTTTTCACATATTTATTTGTAAAAAATTTGGAAAATCATTATAAATTTTCCTTCCACTTCACAATTATGTGACACTTTGTGTTGGTCTATCCCATAAAATTTACGTTTTTGGTTGTAACGTGACAAAATGTGGAAAGTTTCAAGGGGTATGAATACTTTTTCAAGGCACTGTAAGAGGGAGCTAAAATCCTTTACAGGAAACTCTGAACAATTCCAATCAGTCCAAGTGAAATGTTTGAATATTTTGTATCTGTCTGATTGTAACCGAGGACGGTATGTTGTTTACAGGCGCGCTCCGCCTGGTCTCAGGGTGAGCGATCCGCAGAGCGTGCCAACCAACTCCACCCAAAACTGGTATTTTGTTTACCATGGTTGGTGAAAAGTTAGATCCGGCATCGGTTCCTTATCTCTCCCCAGCAGGGAATGTCCCCCCGGCAGAGGATCTGTCACCAAACTGCTGCAGCCATTACAAAGCTGACTGATGGTGTCACCCTCCTCTGATGGATTCATGAAGAAGAAACAAGTATGGGTGGAGTCCCGTCACGAGAAGTGACGCCACCGCAGTGTGGGACCGAGCGCTCAGACACTTCCAGGCCGAGCACACCCAACGCTTGCTGAGGATCTCCCAACTTCTACCCCAGGTTACCCTCTACTGCCAGAACCCGGCAAAGTCATAAACTGATATAAACCCTCCCATCCCCCCGGAGATTATAACAAGAAACATAGAAGAGTGATGGCAGAAAAAGACCAACAGTCAGGCATGCACTGACCATTGGAACTACCGGAAGTTTCCGGGTGGGCCGATGGCTCAGTGGGCCAGTTTGAGTGACAGCCTGTCAAAGTAATGGCTCCAACAGTATCACAGGAGGCCCCATGATATTCTCATGTTCCCCCCCCACTCTGTCCCCCTCTGTCCTCCACCCCCACTGTGTCCTCCACCCCCACTGTGTCCTTCACCCCCCACTGTGTCCAACTGTGTCCTCCACCTCCCATGGTGTCTAATTATGTCCTCCACCCCCCCACATGGTGTCCAACTGTGCCCTCCACCCCCCCACATGGTGTCCAACTGTGCCCCCCCCCCCCCATGGTGTCCAACTGTGTCCTCCACCCCCCACTGTGTCCAACTGTGTCCTCCACCTCCCATGCCATGGTGTCCAACTGTGTCCTCCACCCCCCACTGTGTCCAACTGTGTCCTCCACCCCCACTGTGTCCAACTGTGTCCTCCACCCCCCATGGTGTCCAACTATGTCCTCCACCCCCCCCCCCATGGTGTCCAACTGTGTCCTCCACCCCCCACTGTGTCCAACTGTGTCCTCCACCTCCCATGATGTCCAATTATGTCCTCCACCTCCCCTCCCCATGGTGTCCAACTGTGTCCTCCACCCCCCACTGTGTCCAACTGTGTCCCCCACCCCTCATCGTGTCCAACTATGTCCTCCACCCCCCCCCCCATGGTGTCCAACTGTGTCCTCCACCCCCACTGTGTCCTCCACCCCCCACTGTGTCCAACTGTGTCCTCCACCCCCCATGGTGTCCAACTATGTCCTCCACCCCCCCCCCCATGGTGTCCAACTGTGTCCTCCACCCCCACATGGTGTCCAACTATGCCCTCCACCCCCCCCCCATGGTGTCCAACTGTGTCCTCCACCCCCCACTGTGTCCAACTGTGTCCTCCACCCCCCATGGTGTCCAACTATGTCCTCCACCCCCCCATGGTGTCCAACTGTGTCCTCCACCCCCACTGTGTCCTCCACCCCCACTGTGTCCTCCACCCCCCACTGTGTCCAACTGTGTCCTCCACCCCACATGGTGTCCAACTATGCCCTCCACCCCCCCCCATGGTGTCCAACTGTGTCCTCCACCCCCCACTGTGTCCAACTGTGTCCTCCACCCCCCATGGTGTCCAACTATGTCCTCCACCCCCCCATGGTGTCCAACTGTGTCCTCCACCCCCACTGTGTCCTCCACCCCCACTGTGTCCTCCACCCCCCACTGTGTCCAACTGTGTCCTCCACCCCCCATGGTGTCCAACTATGCCCTCCACCCCCCCCCCCCCCATGGTGTCCAACTATGTCCTCCACCCCCCCATGGTGTCCAACTGTGTCCTCCACCCCCACTGTGTCCTCCACCCCCACTGTGTCCAACTGTGTCCTCCACCCCCCATGGTGTCCAACTATGCCCTCCACCCCCCCCCCCATGGTGTCCAACTGTGTCCTCCACCCCCCACTGTGTCCAACTGTGTCCTCCACCCCCCATGGTGTCCAAATATGTCCTCCACCCCCCCATGGTGTCCAACTGTGTTCTCCACCCCCCCTGTGTCCTCCACCCCCCACGGTGTCCAACTGTGTCCTCCACCCCCCACGGTGTCCAACTGTGTCCTCCACCCCCCCACGGTGTCCCTCTGTGTCCTCCACCCCCCCCAACAGTATATATACTTTTTTTGTGCGTGTTTGCAAAATTAAAGTGACCCGGTCTGGATGAAGTCCAGGGCCAAATTTTTGTCCCAGTCCAGCCCTGCCAACAGTCCATCCAGTCTGTCCCTTTTTTTTTTTTTTTATACATACACAGAAGGAGAGCACACATGAGCCGCCCATAGATGGTTCAAATCTTGGCAGGTTCAGCAGGGACCGGCCAAGATCTGAACCATCTCTGTGGGCAGGCTGATCGTACCCAAGTCCATCCACCAACTTGGGTACAACCAGCATGCCGGAATTTTTACAGCAAATGATTGCCAACGCCTATAGCTGCTGCTAGCAACGATCACTGTGTTCTCCCAGCGGGGAGCGCTCCCCGCACCCCCTCACCGGGATAACACAAGAGCTCCGCAGGAGTTATTGTGACTGTGTTACAGGAAAGAAGATCGCATAATTTAAGGCCGGCTTTACACAACAGGGAGATCACACATACACGCAATAGTAACACATACACACTATATTACCAAAAGTATTGGGACGCCTGCCTTTACACACACATGAACTTTAATGCCATCCCAGTCTTAGTCCGTAGGGTTCGATATTGAGTTGGCTCCACCCTTTGCAGCTATAACAGCTTCACCTCTTCTGGGAAGGCCGTCCACAAGGTTTAGGAGGGTGTCTATGGGAATGTTTGACCATTCTTCTAGAAGAGCATTTGTGAGGTCAGGCACTGATGTTGGATGAGAAGGCCTGGCTCACAGTCTACACTCTAATTCATCCCAAAGGTGTTCTATCGGGTTGAGGTCAGGATTCTGTGCAGGCCAGTCAAGTTCCTCCACCCCAAACTCTCTCATCCATGTCTTTATGGACCTTGCTTTGCGCACTGGTCCAAATCATTTGGTGGGGGGGATTATGGTGTGGGGTTGTTTTCAGGGGTTGGGCTTGGCCCCTTAGTCCCAGTGAAGGGAACTCTTAAGCCCTCAGCATACCAAGACATTTTGGATAATTTAATGCTCCCAACTTTGTGGGAGGAGTTTGGGGATGGCCCCTTCCTGTTCCAACATGACTGCACACCAGTGCACAGAGCAAGGTCCATAAAGACATGGATGAGCGAGTTTGGGGCGGTGGAAGTTGACTTTCCTGCACAGAGTCCTGACCTCAACCCGATAGAACACCTTTGGGATGAATTAGAGAGGAGACTGTGAGCTCCTCGCCCAACATCAGTGCCTGACCTCACAAATGCTCTTCCGGAAGAATGGTCACACATTCCCATAGACACACTCCTAAACCTTGTGGACGGCCTTCCCAGAAGAGATTAAGCTGTTATAGCTGCAAAGGGCGGAGCCAACTCAATATTGAACCCTCCGGACTAAGACTGGGATGGCATTAAAGTTCATGTGCATGTAAAGGCAGGCGTCCCAATACTTTTGGTAATATAGAGTAGATAGATAGATAGATAGATAGATAGATAGATAGATAGATAGATAGATAGATAGATAGATAGATAGATAGATAGATAGATAGATAGATAGTGAGATGGGTCGATCGAGCAAGAGATACAGTAGATAGATGGAGGTATTGATAGACATACTGTAGATAGATAAATAGATAGATAGAAAACAATATCTATCTATCTATCTATCTATCTATCTATCTATCTATCTATCTCCACAAAGAATTCATTTTACACCAAAATTTTGACTCCTAATTCCAAACCCCAATGGGGTCATAGCACAGGAAGTTTGCTGTGTGTAGAAGAATGTCTTCCCCAAGGAACAGGCTTAAAATGAGGTACCGAACACGACTGACAATCAAGTTCAAGTTTCAGATGTTTATCAGAATTGAACATTTTAACATAAATCTCTGATCAGGAGGGGAAGATTTTTTCCTGTGCACATCTGACTTCCTGTCAGGAATCACATGGGAACAGACGCCACAGCCGCCTCTCCTGGGTCTGAAATGGTCGATAACAAGACTGAAAAAGGAACATTTCCCGGAGTAGCTTTACTGATGGGAGTATTACATTGGAAATTGATATTAAATATATCAATATCATTCTATATACAGAATATATATATATATATATATATATATATATATATATATATATATATATATATATTATCCTACAAGCACATCGGACAGTGAAAATGATCGGTTTGTCACCCAATGGTCTTTCTGGTTATCAGTCCACAGCCGTTTCCTCCAGAACATGGTAATGTAAACTGTTGGAAGGTGAACTCTGATTGGCTGCTGTGGATTTTGCACTTTGCTCGCCATCCGCACTCTATGACTGAATAATTCCATTTTAATGAAATCATTCAGAAGAAATCAGACTTTTTTCCTCTGCTGGTTACTCTGCAGCTCTTTGGGGTTGATATTAGATTGTAAGCTCTTCTGAGTAGGGCTCTCCTAATCCTCTTGTATTTTATTGTATTATAACTGGATTGTTTCATTTTTATATTGTAAAGCGCTGCGTAAACTGTTGGCGCTATATAAATCCTGTATAATAATAATGATAATAATAATAATTTAGAAAAACTGGAGATTAGAGAATTGATTACCAATTAGAAACCAATCAGCTTCCAGATTCTATTTTCAAAGCTTCACTGAACAAGCTGAAGCTAGAAGCCGATTGGCTCCCATGCACCGCTGCACCAGATTTTGCACCCTCCATGTTTTAGTAAATCCCCCCCCCCCCCCTCTCTCTGCAAGTGCATTGCTCCAGAGCTTAGTAAATGAGCAGAAGCTCTGCTGACTTCCATCATCCAATCATATGCAGCAAAAATGCTGTTTTTTTTATAATTGTCCTTGCATGTGATTGGGTATTCTCTGCACCTCATTTCCAAAGCTCCGGAGATAATTCCCTTGCAAAGTGCTCAGTCTATTTGTCTTTAGTAAATCAACCCCAATGTGTCCCCCCCCAATGACGCCCCATTCACCTACCTGCGCCCGTATGAGGACCTGTAAGGGTTCCTGCCACCTCCGCCGCCTGTCCGATGTGCACTTGTGCTGCGTCTCTTCTCTATCTCACCCCGTCCCCTGCTACTCCCCCCCCCCCCCTTTTCCTTCCTGCCCCGCTTCCCCCACCCAAATCTCTGCTGATTTCCTCTCCTGAATGGAATCGGATGTTTTCTCATGGCTGCCGGTGCTGACAGAGGCCAGGGCGGTGTTCGGTGCGAGTACAGACGCGGGGCGTGGGGGGGCAAGCGCAGATCGGATCTGATAATGGAGGGGATTGGGGGGGTCCTGCGCCTGCACTGGAGGAGGTGATGCTGGATGGGGGGGGGGGGGGAGTCTGGAATCTGCTGACAGGTGGAATTCTCTTCCAGGACTAAAAACTTTCCGTGTGCAGAAATCCTCCAACACCACGACCAGAGACACACACACCCAATCACCTACAAATCTCATAGAAATCTCATACAAATATCATATAAATATCATACAATTCTAATACAAATCTCATATAAATCCTCATATAAATCTCATGCAAATATCATACAATTCTCATACAAATCTCATACAATCCTCATACAATTCTCATACAAATCTCATACAATCCTCATACAATTCTCATACAAATCTCATACAATCCTCATACAATTCTCATACAAATCTCATACAATCCTCATACAATTCTCATACAAATCTCATACAATCCTCATACAATTCTCATACAAATCTCATACAATCCTCATACAATCCTCATACAATCCTCATACAAATCTCATACAATCCTCATACAATTCTCATACAATTCTCATATAATCCTCATACAAATCTCATACAATCCTCATATAAATATCATACAATTCTCATACAATTCTCATATAAATATCATACAAATCTCATACAAATCTCATACAATCCTCATATAAATCTCATGCAAATATCATACAATTCTCATACAAATCTCATACAATCCTCATACAATTCTCATACAAATCTCATACAATCCTCATACAATTCTCATACAATTCTCATATAATCCTCATACAAATCTCATACAATCCTCATATAAATATCATACAATTCTCATACAATTCTCATATAAATATCATACAAATCTCATACAAATCTCATACAATCCTCATATAAATCTCATGCAAATATCATACAATTCTCATACAAATCTCATACAATCCTCATACAATTCTCATACAAATCTCATACAATCCTCATACAATTCTCATACAATTCTCATATAATCCTCATACAAATCTCATACAATCCTCATATAAATATCATACAAATCTCATACAAATCTCATACAAATCTCGTACAATTCTCATACAAATCTCATACAATTTTCATACAATTCTCATATAAATATCATACAAATTTTCGGATGTTTTCTCATGGCTGCCGGTGCTGACAGAGGCCAGGGCGGTGTTCGGTGCGAGTACAGACGCGGGGCGTGGGGGCGAGCGCAGATCGGATCTGATAATGGAGGGGATTGGGGGGTCCTGCGCCTGCACTGGAGGAGGTGATGCTGGATGGGGGAATCTGCTGACAGGTGGAATTCTCTTCCAGGACTAAAAACTTTCCGTGTGCAGAAATCCTCCAACACCACGACCAGAGACACACACACCCAATCACCTACAAATCTCATAGAAATCTCATATAAATATCATACAAATCTCATATAAATATACAATTCTCATATAAATATCATACAATTCTCATAGAAATCTACGAATTAAATACAATCCAGATTGCTTTGTATTAATTGTACAAAATATCGGTCCCAATAAACTATTGTTGGTGCAGAGAGAGGAATTCCAACAGGAAAATGATCTGCAAAATTGCAACAAAGTATTTATTATGTTACATAAGGAGTTCTGCACCACCCACTGCTTTGCACAACCATTCACTATTACACCACAACCACATGCAATCTTCTCCATTATATAACAAACAAGTTGCAACATTTAAAGTGCCTTGAAAAAGTATTCATACCCCTTGAAATTTCCCACATCTTGTCAGGTTACAACCAAAAACGTAAATGTATTTTATTGGGATTTTATGTGATAGACCAGGGTTTGTCAACCAGGGTTCCTCCAGAGGTTGTTAGGGGTTCCTGGAGCAATTTCTGCCTCTCAGATTCGTTTCCACTGACACCACTTATCTTTTTAGCTATCTGTAAGGGGGTAATGCATCCCAATGACCATCACACTAATGTATCAGGAGTTGTAGATATAGTCATTTTTAGGGGTTCCCTAAGACCAAAAAGTTATTTCCTCTGTGTTGAAAAGGTTGAGAAAGGCTGTGATAGACCAACACAAAGTGGCACATAATTGTGTGGAAGGAAAATGATAAATGGTTTTCAATTGTTTTTACAAATAAATATGTGAAAAGTGTGGGGGGTACATTTGTATGGCGCCCCCCGGAGTCAATACTTTGTAGAACCCCCTTTCTCTCCAATTACAGCTACAAGTCTTTTTGGGGATGTCTCTACCAGCTTTGCACATCTAGAGAGGGACATTTTTGCCCATTCTTCTTCTTTGCAAAATATCTCAAGCTCTGTCAGATTGGATGGAGAGCGTCTGTGAACAGCAATTTTCAAGTCTTACCACAGATTCTCAATGTGATTTAGGTCTGGACGGTGACTGGGCCATTCTAACACATGAATATGCTTTGATCTAAACCATTCCATTGTAGCTCTGGCTGGATGTTTCGGGTCGTTATCCTGCTGGAAGGTGAACCTCCGCCCCAGTCTCAAGTCTTTTGCAGACTCTAGCAGGTTTTCTTCTAAGATTGTCCTGTATTTGTCTCCATCCATCTTCCCATCAACTCTGACCAGCTTCCCTGTCCCTGCTAAAGAAAAGCATCCCCACAACATGATGCTGCCACCACCATGTTTCACAGTGGGGATGGTGTGTTCAGGGTGATGTACAGTGTTAGTTTTCCCCCCACACATAGCATTTGGCTTTTAGGACAAAAAGTTGAATGTTGGTCTCCTCTGACCAGAGCACCTTCTTCCACATGTTTGCTGTGTCCTCCACATGGCTTCTCACAAACTACAAACAGGACTTCTTATGACTTTCTTTCACCAATGTCTTTCTTCTTGTCACTCTCCCATAAAGGGCAGATTTGTGGAGAACACGACTAATAGTTGTCCTGTGGACAGATTCTCCCACCTGAGCTGTGGATCTCTGCAGCTCCTCCAGAGTTACCATGGACCTCTTGGCTCTTCTCTGATGAATGCTCTCCTTGCCCGGCCGGTCAGTTTAGGTGGACGGCCATGTCTTGGTAGGTTTGCAGTTGTGCCATACTCTTTCCATTTTCCGATGATGGATTGAACGGAGCTCCATTAGAGACCCCATACATATCACAACCCACCTTACTCATCAGAACCCCCCATATACATCAGAGACCCTCATACATAACAACTCCCCTTACACATCAGAGCACCCCATATATATCAAAGTCCCCCTTTCACACCAGAGCCCCCTCACATTACAACCCCGCCCAAACCAGAGCCCCCCTTTATATCAGAGTCCTACACCAGGGCCCCCCTATAACGTACAGTGGAAGTTGCTGCAGGCCGGTTAGAATCTTGCAGCGGGCCGGATGTGGCCCACGGGGAAAAGTTTGGAGACCGCCGTGCTAAACTGTCACAAGAGAATCACAAATTGCAACAAACGATCCTTTCTGTTGCAATGTCCATCGCTAACAAGGATTCCTCCGCCCCCCACTGCGATGTGCTCATCATTAGAGGCAATCTTTTCAACTACATGGCGCACAAATTGCAACACACAGCGGGTAAAATAAGTATTGAACACGTCACCATTTTTCTAAGTAACTATATTTCTAAAGCTGCTATTGACATGAAATTTTCACCACATGTTGGTAACAACCAGCGCAATCCATACATACAAAGACACCAAAACAAATATGTTCAGAAATGAAGTTCTGTGTAATAAAATGGAAGGACACAGGAATAAAGTATTGAACACATGAAGAAAGGGAGGTGCAAAAGGGCATGGAAAGCAAAGACACCATCTGAAATCTATCAGTAATTAGAAAGCCATCCTGCCCCTTGTCAGTGAAAATTAATATCAGCCGGTTCAGTCTCACCTGATGGCCTCTAAAAGGTGTCTCATTACCAAGGTGTCACACAAGAAACATCTCATGATGGGTAAAAGCAAAGAGCCTCCCTCAAGACCTTCCCAACCTTATTGTTGCAAAACATACCGACGGCTTTGGTTACAGAAGGATTTCAAAACTTCTGAATGTTCCAGTGAGCACTGTTGGGGCCATAATCCAGAAGTAGAAAGAACATAATTTCACCATAAACCGGCCACGACCAGGTTCTCCTCGCAAGATTTCTGACAGAGGGGTGAAAAGAATTATCAGAAGAGTTGTACAAGAGCCGAGGACTACTTGTGGAGAGCTTCAGAAAGACCTGGAATTAGCAGGTACACAATAAGTAATGCACTCACCCGCCATGGCCTGTACGCACGCTCACCACGCAAGACCCCATTGCTGAAGAAGAAGCATGTTGAAGCTCGTTTAAAGTTTGCTGCACAACATATAGGCTGCTTTTACACTGGGGCGGGCAGGCGTTGATGATAAAACGCCGATAGTTTAAGCAGCACTTTCCCGTCGTTTTTAGCGGCGCTGTTCGGTGGATAGTGGGGCACTTTTAGCCCCCTGCTAGCGGCTGAATAAAGGGTTAAATGCGCTTGTGTAGCGTCGCTACCGAAGCACTTTGCAGGCACTTTTCCAGCGCTTAGGCAGTGGTGCCCATTCATTTCAATGGGCAGGAGCCGCGGAGGAGTGGTGTATACAATCGCTCCTGCACCGCCCCAAAGATGCTGCTTGCAGGACTGTTTTTAACGTCCTGCCAGCACATCGCCCCGGGGGGGAAAGCACTCAGGCTTTGACGCTGGGACTGCAGGGGAAGGCACTTTACAGGCGCTATTTTTAGCCCAAAAGCGCCCGAAAAACGCCCCCAGTGTGAAAGGGGTCTTAGACAAGTCTGTGAAATACGGGGAGAATATAATCTGGTCAGATGAGACCAAAATTGAACTCTTTGGATGCCATAATACACCCCATGTTTGGAGGTCACATGGTGCATCACCCCAAAAACTAGACATGCGCGCGACAAAAAATGTTGTTTTGTTTCGTTTCCTTACGTTTCCGTTGATTTGTAACGATTCGTAAATTCGTAAGACGCGAGTTTTCATATTCGGACTCGTTCGTATTTTCATAACAGATATATTTTTGTTGATACTAAATGATTCGTAGTTCCGTTGATTCGAAATTCGTAATTTTGTTAGATGACAATTTTTGTTTATTCGGTACACGACTCGTCATTTAGTAATTGTTACTTTTGTGAGATTTGCCTTTTTTTTCGTAGTAAATAAAGAATAATGATCCTAGGCTCGCTTTTCTAATAAGTCCTTCTGTACTTCCTCCAGTCCACTCCCTCCTTCACCAGACCCGACTCCGTCTCCTCCTCCACTCTAAAAAAGATTCAGGAATGTCGTGCGACTCCGACACAAAAGGGATAAGCTGATTGGCTAAAGATATTAACTACTTCCCACCCAACCACTGTACATAAACGGGCAGGTGGGTGCTCTCTCTCCTTCTGAGTGGACGTTCAGGAACATCCCTCAGAAGGAGCGGGAACGTGCGCGCGTGCCCGCGCAGCGGCGCGATCCCAATGCATCGTGTCACCCCGGACACGGTGCATCTCCGATCGGCAGGAGGGCTCTGTGATTGGCCGTCCTGATCACATAAGGTCCAATCACAGCCAATCACAGCCATCATGTGATGTAAACACAAAGCCGGTTGCTGGGCGATCGGCTCTCTTCTCCTCACACAGAAGTTGTCAATGAGGAGAGGAGAGCGGATCGCTGCAGCCGGCTGGTGATCAGTGACTATGAGCTGTTTTTTTACAGCTTTTTACTCACTGATCACCCACCTAGTGTCCCCACAGTGTAAACACACAAAGTTAACACACATGTCCCCACAACACATGTCCCCACATAGTAAAAACACCTGTCCCCCACATATGTAACAGTAAAATCACATATCCCAATGATTATCTGCACATATGTCCGTGATCACCTGCGCACATCTGTCCATGATCATTTGCGCACATCTGTCCGTGATCACACAAACCAATTATTATACACTAATGCCGGCCATACACGGTTCGAATTTCGAAAGAATTTTCTTTCAAAAATCATATCAAAGAATTTTCGTACGAATTTCACACCATTAGCGGAGCTGCAACAACGGCCGATTTTGGAAATTTTTTGAAGAACGAACGATTTTCTAATCAATGATGGGAGAATCGTGCGAGAAATGTAATAAGAAAAGAAAATTTACGGAGAGAAAAGAAGATTCCCGGCCACGAAAATTCTTTTCTGTAGCAACATGGAGGTGAAATTGAAGGCTTGGTCGGCCGAATTTCGAAAATCAATGGTGGCGCCATCGGATCACAAAAAAAACCTAACTTTCTGATTTTGAAAAGAAAATTCATTCGAAATTCGACCGTGTATGGCCTGCTTTAATGGGTTTTTTTTTTAACCAAAAACGTACATTTTGGCTTAAATTTATGACAAAATTCGATTTTATTGGATTTCTTTTAAAATAGAAAGAAGAAAATATACCAAGACATTCTCGATAAAAAAAAAAATTCTGCGGCCACCGACCAGGATGATGAAAATGAAAGGAGGGAGGACATCTCAGCAAGACAATGATCCCAACACACAAAGCCAAGGAAACTCTCCATAGGTTTCAAAGAAAGAAAATAAAGCAGGTAGAACGGCCCAGCCAATCACCTGACTTCATCCAATAGAAAATCTATGGAAAGAACTAAAGATCAGAGATCATAGAAGAGGCCCACGGAACCTTCAAGATTTGAAGACTGTGTAGAAGAATGGGCCAAAATCACACCTGAGCGGCGCATGCGACTCGTTCCTCCGTACAGGAGGCGTCTTGAAGCCGTCATCACCAACAAAGGATTTTGTACCAAGTATTAAATACATTTCAGTTAGGGGGTTTAATACTTTTTCCCAGTGTCCTTCCTTTTTTTATTACACAGAACTTCGTTTCTGAACTTATTTTGGTGTCTTTCTATATATGGCTTGTTACCGACATGTGGGGAAAATTTCACGTCAACAACACTTTTAAAAATAGATTTACAGAAAAATTACAGTATTTTACTGCATCTTCAGAATGTCACAAGTAGGGGAATTTCCAATTTCTCAGGCAAAGATCACATTCTATAGCCGGGATCAGCACCCTACGGCCCGCGCCCGCTAAATGCCCGGCCCGTCAGTACACGTGATGAAGTCATGTGGACCCGATCCACGGACATTTTAATGTGATTGTAAGGGCTTCGTTTTTTATTTTTAAATAACAAACTTACTTACCTCCAACGTGCAGCTCGTTTTGCACAGAGTGGCCCCGATCCTCCTCTTCTGGGGTCCCCCGGCGGCTTAGCGGCTCCTCCCCACATCAGATAACCCCCTAGGAGAAGCGCTTCCCGGGGGGGGGGGTTTAAATGGCGGGAGCGCTCCCGAGTCCAGCATTCGGCATCCATAGCCGCCGAATGTATGACTTGGCCCCGCCCCCTGATTGGATTTGATTGACAGCAGCGGGAGCCGATGGCTGCGCTGCTATCAATCTATCCAATCAAGAGCCGAGAACCTCGGGCAGAGAGACAGCGCGTCCCCGGCAGGGCAAGTTTCAGGGCTCAGGTAAGTAAAACGGCGGCCCCCCCCCCCCCCCCCGGTCACTGCCAGGTGTGTTTTCACCTTAATGCATAGGGTGCACGAGGGTTTACAACCCCTTTAACCCCTTCCCGCTGACCGTACGGAAATATGCGGCCTCGGCTTGAAGGGGTTGTACCAGGGTGATGCCTGCAGCTGCTCACATCACCCCCCGATACCGTTTTTTTTTTTTTTAGAACCGGCGGTCGGCTCTCTTGGGATAACCACCGATGTAGCTAAGAAGTCGCTCAGCCATTATCCAAAGCAGCGGGGAGGGCCAGAATCGGCTTCCATTGGGTCTCGGATCCAGTAGCCCCCGAAATGTTGTCGTGACATCACTTCCAGTTTACAGAAGACTTAAAGACCCCAAATTTAAAAAAAATGACAGCATTCAAAACAGCCAAACTTGGCTTTTTGAACACTTTTAAGTGCAGAGGAGGGATTTGGGGTCTTATAGATCCTCCGTAAAGAATACCTGTCACTGCCTATTACTGTCATAAGGGAAGTTTTCAGTCCTTCTGACAGCAATAAAAATGATCAGAATTTTGGTGAGGTGCAGGGATGTGTAATGTAAAGGGGTACAGGGGATGTGTAATGTAAAGGGGTCCAGAGGTACAGGGATGTGTAATGTAAAGGGGTCCAGAGGTACGGGGCTGTGTAATGTAAAGGGGTCCAGAGGTACGGGGTTGTGTAATGTAAAGGGGTCCAGAGGTGCAGGGCTGTGTATTGTAAAGGGGTACAGGGGCTGTGTAATGTAAAGGGGTCCAGAGGTGCAGGGGCTGTGTAATGTAAAAGGGTCCAGAGGTGCAGGGCTGTGTAATGTAAAGGGGTACAGGGGCTGTGTAATGTAAAAGGGTCCAGAGGTACGGGGGCTGTGTAATGTAAAGGAGTCCAGAGGTACGGGGCTGTGTAATGTAAAGGGGCCCAGAGGTACAGGGCTGTGAAATGTAAAGGAGTCCAGAGGTACGGGGCTGTGTAATGTAAAGGGGTTCAGAGGTACGGGGCTGTGTAATGTAAAGGGGTACAGGGGCTGTGTAATGTAAAGGAATCCAGAGGTACAGGGCTGTGTAATGTAAAGGGGTCCAGAGGTACGGGGCTGTGTAATGTAAAGGGGTCCAGAGTTACGGGGCTGTGTAATGTAAAGGGGTCCAGAGTTACGGGGCTGTGTAATGTAAAGGAGTCCAGGGGTGCAGGGGCTGTGTAATGTAAATGGGTCCAGAGGTACTGGGCTGTGTAATGTAAAGGGGTCCAGAGGTACGGGGCTGTATAATATAAAGGGGTCCAGAGGTGCAGGGCTGTATAATATAAAGGGGTCCAGAGGTGCAGGGCTGTGTAATGTAAAGGGGTCCAGAGGTGCAGGGCTGTGTAATGTAAAGGGGTCCAGAGGTACAGGGTTGTGAAATGTAAAGGGGTCCAGAGGTACAGGGCTGTGAAATGTAAAGGAGTCCAGAGGTACAGGGCTGTGTAATGTAAAGGGGTCCAGAGGCTCAAGGCTGTGTAATGTAAAGGGGTCCAGAGGTGCAGGGCTGTGTAATGTAAAGGGGTCCAGAGGTACGGGGCTGTATAATATAAAGGGGTCCAGAGGTGCAGGGCTGTGTAATGTAAAGGGGTCCAGAGGTGCAGGGCTGTGTAATGTAAAGGGGTCCAGAGGTGCAGGGCTGTGTAATGTAAAGGGGTCCAGAGGTGCAGGGCTGTGTAATGTAAAGGGGTCCAGAGGTACAGGGTTGTGAAATGTAAAGGGGTCCAGAGGTACAGGGTTGTGAAATGTAAAGGGGTCCAGAGGTACAGGGTTGTGAAATGTAAAGGGGTCCAGAGGTGCAGGGCTGTTTAATGTAAAGGGGTCCAGAGGTGCAGAGCTGTGTAATGTAAAGGGGCCCAGAGTTACTGGGCTGTGTAATATAAAGAGGTCCAGAGGTGCAGGGCTGTGTAATGTAAAGGGGTCCAGAGGTGCAGGGCTGTTTAATGTAAAGGGGTCCAGAGGTGCAGAGCTGTGTAATGTAAAGGGGCCCAGAGTTACTGGGCTGTGTAATATAAAGAGGTCCAGAGGTGCAGGGCTGTGTAATGTAAAGGGGTCCAGAGGTACAGGGTTGTGAAATGTAAAGGGGTCCAGAGGTACAGGGTTGTGAAATGTAAAGGGGTCCAGAGGTACAGGGTTGTGAAATGTAAAGGGGTCCAGAGGTGCAGGGCTGTTTAATGTAAAGGGGACCAGAGGTGCAGAGCTGTGTAATGTAAAGGGGCCCAGAGTTACTGGGCTGTGTAATATAAAGAGGTCCAGAGGTACGGGGCTGTGTAATATAAAGGGGTCCAGATTATTATCTTGATTTATTAGCAGGTGAATGCGGCCCTCCATACATTCACATACATTGATTCTGGCCCTTAAGTGGAAAAGGTGGGAAGGCTTTCTCGTACAACTCCGGCTCAAGGGCCACCGGTGTTGCAGCAGTGGCCGCAAGAGCCTGGCGGTGTATGGGTGCCTGGTTCGTCTTTGGTCTTGTCCGTTCAGCTGGTGCAGCAGGAAGCAGGCTGGTAGGTGCAGAGATGGGAGGACACTGAATATGTAGTCAGACATGCCGGGTTTGGTAACAGATGATCAGATGTAGATGACAGGCAGAGAATGGTCAGGCTACAGGCAAAGTTCGGCAACAGGATATCAAGCAGTATAAAGCTGAGTGTGGTTACAGGGCAGGCCGGGGTCAGGATAACAGAGATCAATCATAGTCACACAGGCCGGGTCAAGCACAGGAAGCAGATCGGATCACAGGAACAGGAAGTCCCGGGAACAGGTATGAGCTGAAGATCAGACAGCAAAGACACAGATCTGCTGAGGTGTTTAAATATAGCTGCTTGTTGCCAATCACTGAAATCAGTCAGCACTATTTTAACCCCTAGGTGGCAGATCCATGACATTCCGTGTACAGAAGCTTAAAGGCCCCACATTAAAAAAAAAATGACAGCATTCAAAACAGCCAAACTTGGTGTCTTATTGATCCTCCATAAAGAGTACCTGTCACTGCCTATTACTGTCATAAGGGAAGTTTTCAGTCCTTCTGACAGCAATAAAAATGATCAGAATTTTGGTGAGGTGCAGGGATGTGTAATGTAAAGGGGTCCAGAGGTACGGGGATGTGTAATGTAAAGGGGTCCAGAGGTACGGGGCTTTGTAATGTAAAGGGGTCCAGAGGTACGGGGCTGTATAATGTAAAGGGGTCCAGAGGTACGGGACTTTGTAATGTAAAGGAGTTCAGAGGTACAGGGCTTTGTAATGATGTAAAGGGGTCCAGAGGTACGGGGCTGTATAATGTAAAGGGGTCCAGTTTATTATCTTCATTTATTAGCAGGTGAATGCAGCCCTCCATACATTCACATACATTCGGTTCCTTATAAGGCACGCCCCCAGAACCAGGTCTTCCAAGAGCCCTTTGCCTACATACAGTGGGGGGTGTTTATTTTCACACTATATGCAGTGACAGCTGTTTCACCGCATTGTATAATGTCTGTCACTGCAGGGACACACAATTGAACAGCCCCACCAGGTCTTCCAGATCGTCACATTCAAGATGAGGGGAGCCTTCAAGAAGGAGCCGCTCAAGCCACAGGCAGAGTGGCTCAGAGCGTGGCAGAAGTCGCTCAAGTCGCAGGAGGAGCAGATCAAGTCGCAGAAGAAGCCGATCAAGATCAAGGCATAGTCGCTCCCACCACAAGAAATCCCCTGCGCGCAGGAAATCTCCTGTCACCCAGCCTTACCGTCCACCCAGGAACTCCTGCTGGATTTGCGGTGCTACAGCACTTCCAGACAAACTAGCCTGTCGCACGTGCTTCATTGAGGCAACTAAGGACAGAGAAACAGAGGCAAGAGAACCAATCGAACCATCACCACAAGTCGCAGGGCCAGAGGCCAGCAGACCTATACAAAATACCTCATCCACTGCCCCATCATCATCAAAGACGTCAGACCCTCTCTCTGATACTGATGATCTAGAGGCATCCACCGGCTTCGACTTTTCACTGATCGACCCATTCGTGAAGTCAGTGAAAGAGGCGATCGACTGGGTGGAGGAAAAAGAAACTCCTCAAAAAGTGAGGAAATACTTTCCAAATCTTAAAAAAGACCCAGAGAACTTCCCGTTCATTGAGGAACTTGAGGATCTAATTAAGGATGAGTGGCAAAAGCCAGAGAAAAAAACTGGCCTCAGCAACAGATTAGCAAAGCTCTATCCACTTAAAGAGCCTAACGTTAACCCACTAATATCTCCTCCAGTGGTCGACTCCTCTCTAATGCGCCTCGCTAGGCACGTAACACTCCCAATAGAGGATGCAGTCACATTCAAAGACGTTCTGGATAGAAAGATCGATCTGGATCTTAAGAGAACCTACCTCTCGGCAGGTGGCGCTTGCAGGCCAGCAATAGCATTGGCTGCTGTCGGTAAGGCTATCTCAAGCTGGTCCACGATGGCCGAGAAGCTGGTGTCAGAAGGAATGGAGCAGAAGAAAGTTATCTCAGCCCTCCAAGAACTTAGTCTTGCAGGCGACTTTGTCGCAGAGGCCTCTGTGGATATAATTAAAACCACTTCAAGAGCAATGTTAAGCTCAGTAATGGCCAGAAGGGCGCTTTGGTTAAAACCCTGGTCGGCAGATCCCTCCTCAAAGTCCAATTGGTGTAAAATACCCTTTGATGGCGTAAACCTTTTTGGAGAAAAACTGGACTCGGATATTTCTAAAGTCACTGGAGGAAAATCGGGACTCATCCCTTCAGATAGGAGGCCCAGACAGCAGAGACCACCGGTTTCTAGAAGAAATCTGCCGGATAAATACAGAGAGGCAAGATCCTACAGGCCTGGGAAAGAGTATAGGAGGAACTGGAAGAATCCCCAGTCATCATTCCTTAAGCTCCAAAAGTCTAAGACCCCTGCCACAGGGGAACAAAAGTCTTTTTGAAGGTGCGTCCGCCCAACCAGCTTTAGTGGGGGCCAGACTCATGAGTTTCAAGCAGGTCTGGGCGGATACAATAAAGGACCCATGGACGATAGACACTGTCCAGTTCGGGCACAAATGGAAATTCAAGACACGGGCTCCAAGAGACCAATTCTTTGTAACCAGATTACCGGCATCTCGGGAAAAAAGGATGCTACTGACAAGATACGTCCAAGACCTGTTACAAAAGGAAGCCATAGTGGAAGTTCCAATATCCCAAAGGTCAACGGGATTCTACTCCCCGTTGTTCCTGGTGAAGAAGAAATCGGGGGATCTACGCCCTGTCCTAGATCTAAAGAATCTCAATCGCTCAATCTTAGTCGAGACATTCAAGATGGAGAGCCTCCAGTCAATTCTTCGGGCCATGAACATTGCGGATTGGATGCTTTCCGTCGATTTACAAGACGCCTATCTGCACGTCCCCATTCACATCTCATTCCAAAAGTTTCTCCGCTTTGCGGTAGGTCTCCATCATTTTCAATTCCGAAGTCTCCCGTTCGGGATCTCCACCGCTCCAAGGACATTCACAATAATCTTACTGCCAGTAATAGCCTTACTAAGAGAACAAGGATTGAGAGTCCATCATTACCTGGACGACATCCTTTTGCTAGCAGACAATCAGGATTCCCTTCTACTACATCGATCCATTCTGATTACCACCCTACAAAACTTCGGCTGGATCATAAACTGGGGGAAAAGCAATCTGCAGCCCACTCAGAGAATGATATTACTGGGGGCGGAACTAGACACCCGTCTCAATACGGTAGAACTTCCGCGGGAAAAAATTCCCAGTCTCATTCAGAAGGCGAGAAAGTTATTAGCCTCTACCACACTACCAGCCCGGGAGTACCTCAGCATACTGGGGTCATTCTCAGCAACCATCCCAATGGTACAATGGGCCCAATGGAACACCAGACCTCTGCAAGCATCACTGTTAAAACAATGGAACGGGGTATCATTGTCTCAGCCAATCATAATCCAGAAAGAAATAAAACAATCACTCTGGTGGTGGACCAGATTGGAAAATCTGAAGAGATGCAGGCATATAGTCCCTCTTCCTCAGGAAATAATCACTTCAGACGCCAGCCTGAAGGGCTGGGGGGCACACTACAGCCATCACGCAGTCCAGGGCCTTTGGACATTCAGAACACAGAACGTGGTTTCAAATATATTGGAGATGAAAGCAGCATTCCAAGCTCTGTTAGCCTTCAGCCCCCTCCTCAGGGGGAAAGAGGTCCTGCTAAAATTGGACAACAGAGTGGCAGTTGCCTATATCAACAGGCAGGGGGGCACCAGGAGTCGCTCCATGATGCAGGAAGTCCATCCAGTCTTCGAGTGGGCACAGCTGAACCTGTCGGGATTAACGGCAACGTATGTCCCAGGAGTCCAAAATCAACTAGCCGACTCTCTAAGTCGGACCTTTGTATCAAACAACGAGTGGGCCTTAAGTCACCAAGCCTTTACCCTCATAACCCAAACCTGGGGGATACCGGATATAGACCTGGCGGCAACACCGGTCAACACGAAATGCCAGAGATATCTAGCCAGAATTCCTTTCCCATCGGCAGAAGGCACAGATTGCCTACAACACGACTGGAACTTCCGCTTGGGGTACATCTTTCCGCCAACGCCACTCATTCCGAGATTCTTACTCAGACTCAAGAGGTCGAAAGCCACAGTGTTAGCAGTCCTCCCATTTTGGCCGAGACGACCATGGTTTACGACGCTCCTCCAATTGAGCACAGCAGAACCACTGACACTCCCAATGACAGCGGATATACTGTCGCAGGGGCAACTCCTTCACCCATTTCCGGAGAGGCTGCATCTAACAGCATGGAGATTGAAAGGACTAGGTTCTTAGTCCAAGGTTGCTCCCAGAAAGTGATAGACACTCTCCTTCAGGCCAGAAAATCCACGACCAATAAAACCTATAAAAGGGTCTGGGAGAGTTTTCTCTTAATCGCACAACAGCAATCCTGGAACCCGGCATCTCCATCAGTTGCTCAGATCCTCGAGTTTCTCCAGCTAGGTCTAGATAAAGGTCTTAGGTCTAGTACCCTGAAGGTACATGTATCAGCCCTATCCGCTATGACAGGAGTAAAATGGGCTCAAGAACCTCTCATCATCCAGTTTCAGAAGGCTTGCCTAAAGTTGAGGCCACCTAGGAAACCTTCCTTCCCGACATGGGACCTTTCAGTAGTGTTGGAAGCCTTATCCCATGAGCCATTTTTTTCCGTTAGAGAATGTTTCCCTGTGGGACCTAACTCTCAAAGTCACTTTCCTAATAGCAATTACATCAGCTAAGAGGATATCGGAAATTCAGGCCTTACAGGCTAAGGAACCACACTTGATGTTCTATCCAGACAAAGTAGTCTTAAAACCATCGGATCGCTTCATCCCGAAAGTGTCATCATCTTTCCACTTTAACCAAGAACTATGTCTCCCCACCCTCTCCACAGAACAGGGTGATCCACATCCGCTTGACATAAAGTCTAATATCCAGGCCTACCTCTTGGCAACCAGCAATCTGAGGAAGACAGAGGACCTACTGGTCATTCCTCATGGGTTTAGAAGAGGACAAGCAGCAACCTCTCGCACCATCGCAGCATGGTTGGTGAAGATCATTAAGAGAGCTTACGCATCTAACAACGCACAAGTACCTGAGGGCTTAAGGGCACACTCCACAAGGGCAATGGCGACCTCCTGGGCGGCCTACTGCAGGGTATCAGCCGAAACCATCTGCAGAGCAGCCACTTGGTCTTCAAAAACCACCTTTATTTCTCATTATAAAGTGGACTCCGCTAGATTGTCCACGGTAGAATTTGGGAGAGCAATTATTCAGGCTAACTCCTCAATACCTTCTAAATAAAAAACGTATCTTTTGCTCATACCCAACCAGTTTGTGAGTTATTCCCCATAGGTGTATGCTGCCATGATGCGACAGGAAAACGGAAAATTGTATACTCACCTTTCCGTAATTTTCCTTTCCTGTCGCATCTCATGGCAGCATACAAATGCCCACCCATCTGAGGTGAGGTATATATACACGGAGAATGCTGGGGCAGGGGCTCTCTCAGACTTTAATAGCTACGCGGTCCTATCAGGTTCCGGGGGCGGAGCCACAACCCATAGGTGTATGCTGCCATGAGATGCGACAGGAATGGAAAATTACGGAAAGGTGAGTATACAATTTTCCGTTTTCCTGCATGTCCCATTCACACGGAAACACAGCCTAGCGCTACCCTGCAGCGTGCTGTGATAAAACGCAGACATTGCTGCATTTTATCGCAGCCAGGGCGGGGACAAGGGGTGGGCAGGAGGGGCAGCTGCCATGGGCACTGTGGTATCATGTGAGGTGGGGGGGCACCACAAGGAGATTTGAGGGGAAGGGGATTTGTGTAAAAGGAGGAATTTGGGGGGGTAAATATTGTTCAAGGAGGGGAAATTTTTGGGGGGGGGGGCTAAGAGTGGTGATCTAGGGGAATTTGTGTTGGGAGGGGGGGTGGGGAAAGAAGATTTGTACTGGGGGGGTTTGAAGTGGGGGGGGGGGGATGTGTACTGGGAGGGGAATTTTTTTGGGGGGGGGCTAAGAGTGGTGATCTAGGGAATTTGTGTTGGGAGGGGGGATGGGGGAAGAAGATCTGTGCTTGGGGGGGGGGGTTAGAAGTGGGGGGGAGAAGATGTGTACTAGGAGAGGAACTTTTGGGGGGGCTAAGAGTGGTGATCTAGGGGAATTTGTGTTGGGAGGGAGGATGAGGGGAAGAAGATCTGTGCTGGGGGGGGGATTTGAAGTGAGGGGAGAAGATGTGTACTAGGAGGGGAAATTTTTTGGGGGGGGCTAAGAGCGGTGCTCTAGGGGAATTTGTGTTGGGAGGGGGGATGGGGGGAAGAAGATCTGTGCTGGGGAGATTTGAAGTGGGGGGGGGAGATGTGTACTAGGAGGGGAAATTTGGGGGGGGGCTAAGAGTGGTGATCTAGGGAATTTGTGTTGGGAGGGGGGATGGGGGAAGAAGATTTGTGCTGGGGGGGGATTTGTAGTGGGGGGGGATGTGTACTAGGAGGGGAAATTATTTTGAGGGGGGCTAAGAGCGGTGATCTAGGGAATTTGTGTTGGGAGGGGGGATGGGGGAAGAAGATTTGTGCTGAGAGGAGGGGCGATTTGAAGTGGGGGGGAGAAGATGTGTACTAGGAGGGGATATTTTAGGGGAAGAGGATTTGTGTTAGGAGGGGTACATTTTTTTTGGGGGGGGGGGGTAGGCAATTGTGCTGGGGGGATTCGAGGTATGGAGGGGGTAAAGATTTGTGTTGACGGGGAGATTTCAGCAGGGGGGGGGTATTTGTACTGGGAGGAGGGGGAATTTATGCTTAGGGGGCTAAGCATACAGATTGGTGCTCAGCAGTGGCGGACCGTCCATTAGGGGCGCCGCCCCCCTATCCATGTGTCCAGCCCCCTTATCTACATACAGGGCGCCGGACGCATGGATTCCAATGGGGTTTTTTTTTTTTTTAAGCACATGATCAGAGCCTGAGGCTCTAATAGGCTTCAAAAAGAATGGGCTCGGGGCACAAAGCACTGCGCCCCGAGCCCACCGGATTGTGTGACACACTGATTCTCTTCCCAGCCAATCAGGAAGCGGGTCTTGAGAACTGTTTTCTGATTGGCTGAAAGGAGAAGCTATCCTTTTGGCCGTGGAGGAGGGCAGAGGAGCTCAGCCGGTGTGATGCAAGGGAAGCCACCGCCCGTCGCCCGGAGGGAATCGCTGCCCGCTCCATAGATGGGGGAAGGGCGGGCATGACAGACCTGCTACTTTCGGACATCTTTTATTCTCTCCATCTCACGTCTTCTATTATGTATTCCTGCTTAGAGAGCAAATATTGAAAACAAATGTCGGAGTTCGGAATCCTCGCAGATCTCATTTCCTGCCGGCGCCGGTTTTTCATCCATTGGACAGATTTCCGATAAAACAGCGTTTTTTTTATTTTGTGTGTTTTCCCTTACAGACTTCCCGCCATCTTTGCCGCCATTCGCGCTGTTTGACGCATTCCCCGGTATTAATAACCTGGGCGGGTGTTATCACTTTGTTACAAAGTATAAAGGAGCCCATTGTGTGCGCGGCCTCCATTGTTCCTGCGCAGAATTTGGGGGCCGCCTGTGATTGGCTAATCTGCAGCTGCCGTTTTCCGGGGCTGATAACGTAACGAGGCGACGAATAATATTTATTGTGTGTAATGACGGCATTTCCTGTCATTATTGTCATTTCCTGCAGAGGTCCCCCCCCACACCCCCCACCCGTGACATTTCAAACATGGCTTCCGCTTGGGGACGGGTCAGCCGTCATCGGTGCGGGTTGCGTCTGGATTTTGGATGTAACGCTTAAGGCAGCCCTGGTAACACGGAGGGACTAGAAGTCCCAGCATGCCACTTCCCGGCCTCTCCACACAAAGGCCCCCTGGTTCACACCTTTGCATTCTTAGTGCGCTTTGCAGAAACGCACTACAGCCCATTTTGCATGGTTTCCTATGGGACACAGTCCCATCTGTGCGTTTTTTTTGGAAAGAGTTTTTCTTTTCCTGCAGCAGATTGCATTTATGGTGTAATAGACTTCAATGGAACCGCACCAAAAATGCAACTGTTGCGTTTTTTTTATGCATTTTTTTTTTTTGGCTAATTGGAAAGCATTGAGTGCGACTTTGATGCGAATTTGATACAACTTTACACTCTCAGGCACTCAATCCTGGACCCCGCCAGACCTTCCAGGAGGATATGACACCCCATCCTGGACCCCGCCAGACCTTCCAGGAGGATATGACACCCCATCCTGGACCCCGCCAGACCTTCCAGGGGGATATGACACCCCATCCTGGACCCCGCCAGACCTTCCAGAAGGATATGACACCCCATCCTGGACCCCGCCAGACCTTCCAGGAGGATATGACACCCCATCCTGGACCCCGCCAGACCTTCCAGGAGGATATGACACCCCATCCTGGACCCCGCCAGACCTTCCAGGGGGATATGACACCCCATCCTGGACCCCGCCACACCTTCCAGGAGGATATGACACCCAATCCTGGACCCCGCCAGACCTTCCAGGAGGATATGACACCCCATCCTGCACCCCGCCACACCTTCCAGGAGGATATGACACCCCATCCTGCACCCCGCCAGACCTTCCAGGAGGATATGACACCCCATCCTGGACCCCGCCACACCTTCCAGGAGGATATGACACCCAATCCTGGACCCCGCCAAACCTTCCAGGAGGATATGACACCCCATCCTGGACCCCGCCAGACCTTCCAGGAGGATATGACACCCAATCCTGCACCCCGCCAAACCTTCCAGGAGGATATGACACCCCATCCTGGACCCCGCCAGACCTTCCAGGAGGATATGACACCCCATCCTGCACCCCGCCAGACCTTCCAGGAGGATATGACACCCCCATCCTGGACCCCACCAGACCTTCCAGGAGGATATGACACCCCATCCTGGACCCCACCAGACCTTCCAGGAGGATATGACACCCCATCCTGGACCCCACCAGACCTTCCAGGAGGATATGACACCCCATCTTGCACCCCATCAGACCTTCCAGGAGGATACGACACCCCATCCTGCACCCTGCCAAACCTTCCAGGAGGATATGACACCCCATCCGACCTTCCAGGAGGATATGACACCCCATCTTGCACCCCATCAGACCTTCCAGGAGGATATGACACCCTATCTTGGACCCCGCCAGACCTTCCAGGAGGATATGACACCCCATCCTGCACCCTGCCAGACCTTCCAGGAGGATACGACACCCCATCCTGCACCCCACCAGACCTTCCAGGGGGATATGACACCCCATCCTGCACCCCACCAGACCTTCCAGGGGGATATGACACCCCATCCTGGACCCCGCCAGACCTTCCAGGAGGATATGACACCCCATCCTGGACCCCATAAGCCCTTCTGGGAGGCCCTGACACCCCACCTGATCTTCCAGGAGGATCTGACACCCCTCCCTGCAGGGCTCGCAGCTTGGCAGTGGTAGAGGAAGGAAGTTTGGGCTGAGCGCTCAGTGATAGAGGAACGCTGAGAGATCGCCGTGGATGAGCGCCAGAATTAACCCCTTGGAGCTTCCCAATACAGTGTGACACCAAAACTATAGTCCAGACAAACAGCTGAATATGCAGATTAAACTGGCTGCAGACCTACTGAAAACACTGTGAAAAGCCTGCTGAATTAGATCGTAGTAGCTAATAAACTCTGTGACGCCAGCCGCAGACAGTGAGATTTTTCAGCTTACAGTCTGAACAAAACCAAACTTTGTCCATCCACCCCCCCTCCCCCCATGACATTGTGACTGTATGGAATGAATGGATGTTGGATGATTAGGAAGTGTCTCTGACCACAACTGATACAATTTAGATACAAAAAATGATTTATTTCCTCGTCTTTCTCTGTGAATGGGAAACAAACCGAATGAGAAGTGGGCGGGGCTAAGCGTCTAATAAAGACGTTATTCAGGGCGATATCCCTTTATTACAAATGTCACTTCTTCATTTCCTAATCAACAATTTCCCGACCCGGATCCCCCCCCTCCCCCCCCCTCGCCTCCGGCCGTTATTGTGAAAGTTACACGACTTAGTGTGAAATCGCTGAGTCAGCGCCATTGGTTGCATGATACGCCCCGAGCCGCGGGAGCTGACCGATTAAATAGAAGAATGTCCACAGCGGCGTGATCCCAAATCATGACAACATGAAATAAAAGGGAAAGTCACTGCGGACAAAACACAGTACAAGTCAAGCACTATTCCCACTGACACCAATAATGGGGCACTATTCCCACTGACACCAATAATGGGGCACTATTCCCACTGACACCAATAATGGGGCACTATTCCTCCCACTGACACCAATGATGGGGCACTATTCTTCCCACTGACACCAATAATGGGGCACTATTCCCACTGTCACCAATAATGGGACACTATTCCCACTGACACCAATGATGGGGCACTATTCCCACTGACACCAATAATGGGGCACTATTCCCACTGACACCAATAATGGGGCACTATTCCTCCCACTGACACCAATGATGGGGCACTATTCTTCCCACTGACACCAATAATGGGGCACTATTCCCACTGACACCAATAATGGGGCACTATTCCTCCTACTGACACCAATGATGGGGCACTATTCCTTCTACTGACACCAATGATGGGGCACTATTCCTCCCACTGACACCGATGATGGGGCACTATTCCTCCTACTGACACCAAAGATGGGCACTATTCCTCCCACTGACACCAATAATGGGGCACTATTCCTCCTTCTGAAACCAACGATGGGGCACTATTCCTCCCACTGACACCAACGATGGGGCACTATTCCTCCCACTGGCACCAATGATGGGGCACTATTCCCCCCACTGACACCAATGATGGGGCACTATTCCTCCTACTGACACCAATGATGGGGCACTATTACTTCTACTGACACCAATGATGGGCACTATTCCTCCCACTGACACCAACGATGGGGCACTATTCCTCCCACTGGCACCAATGATGGGGCACTATTCCCCCCCACTGACACCAATGATGGGGCACTATTCTTCCCACTGACACAGAAGATGTAGCACTATTCCTCCTACTGACACCAATGATGGGGCACTATTCCTCCCACTGACACCAAAGATGGGGCACTATTCCTCCCACTGACACCAATAATGGGGCACTATTCCTCCTTCTGAAACCAACGATGGGGCACTATTCCTCCCACTGACACCAACGATGGGGCACTATTCCTCCCACTGGCACCAATGATGGGGCACTATTCCCCCCACTGACACCAATGATGGGGCACTATTCTTCCCACTGACACAGAAGATGGGGCACTATTCCTCCCACTGACACCAATGATGGGGCACTATTCCTTCTACTGACACCAATGATGGGGCACTATTCCTCCCACTGACACCGATGATGGGGCACTATTCCTCCCACTGACACCGATGATGGGGCACTATTCCTCCCACTGACACCAAAGATGGGCACTATTCCTCCCACTGACACCAATGATGGGGCACTATTCTTCTTCCCACTGACACAGAAGATGGGGCACTATTCCTGCTACTGACACCAATGATGGGGCACTATTCCTCCCACTGACACCAAAGATGGGCACTATTCCTCCCACTGACACCAAAGATGGGCACTATTCCTCCCACTGACACCAATGATGGGGCACTATTCTTCCCACTGACACCAATAATGGGGCACTATTCCCACTGACACCAATAATGGGGCACTATTCCTCCTTCTGAAACCAACAATGGGGCACTATTCCTCCCACTGACACCAACGATGGGGCACTATTCCTCCCACTGGCACCAATGATGGGGCACTATTCCCCCCACTGACACCAATGATGGGGCACTATTCTTCCCACTGACACAGAAGATGGGGCACTATTCCTCCTACTGACACCAATGATGGGGCACTATTCCTCCTACTGACACCAAAGATGGGCACTATTCCTCCCACTGACACCAATGATGGGGCACTATTCTTCCCATTGACACCGATGATGGGGCACTATTCCTTCTTCTGACACCAACGATGGGGCACTATTCCTCCCACTGACACCAATGATGGGGCACTATTCTTCCTACTGACACCAATGATGGGGCACTATTCTTCCCATTGACACCGATGATGGGGCACTATTCCTTCTTCTGCCACCAACGATGGGGCACTATTCCTCCCCACTGACAAGAATGATGGGGCACTATTCCTTCTTCTGACACCAACGATGGGGCACTATTCCTCCCATTGACACCAATGATGGGGCACTATTCTTCCTACTGACACCAATGATGGGACACTATTCCTCCCATTGACACCAATGATGGGGCACTATTCCTCCCATTGACACCAATGATGGGGCACTATTCCTCCCACTGACACCAATGATGGGGCACTATTCCTCCTACTGACACCAATGATGGGGCACTATTCTACTCCAGGGTGCTCCTTTAAATTTGACTGGGGTGCCTCTTTAATAAAGCAGCACAGGGTGCCGTCACCCAATCAGATTTCACTGTTCATCATCTAAGAGCTCTAAGAAGGATGGGAGCCGCCTTCCGATTGGTTGCCGTAGGTGACCGCGCTCTGTACACTGCCCTTATCACACAAATCCTGTGTTGTGGTCACACTGGAGGGACGTCATTGGCCGGCTGGGCTCTGAATCCGATCTTTGTGGTTGGGTAACAATCGGCTCATTGTCATCTCCATCAGACGGTTTATTTCTGGCGGCACTTCAGTCTGTCCTTTGATAGGGCGCCTCTGGCATGCTTCTCCCTGGCAGATAATGGAGTGCTGGAGACGGTCGGAGTTCATTAAACCGCCATCCCGGCATTCCCACAACATTCCGATCGTCCCGGAACAGACTCTTCATACACAGAGAATATTCAGAGCGCCAGGCGGACAGCTAAACACAGTCTGTCAAATCTGCCAAGAGATTTGTGATTCTGTCCAGCCAGTCTTGTGATCTGAGCACCCCTGCCGGACACCACAGCCAGGTCCTGCTCTCCCATAGACCTCGGGACAGTCTGCAGCCTGGTCAAGGACACACCCCCATTACAATGAAGGAGCAGCCGCAAACTGATGAGGTCATCACTCTGCTCTGTTCCGAACAAGGACAACAGGGTGACAACGCAGGAGTACAATTGTGGCACAGGGACAGAGCGTTGTCACCCTATAACAGGAAGTGCCTGAATAAGAAAAACAGGGTGACAACGCAGGAGTACAATTGTGGCACAGGGACAGAGCGTTGTCACCCTATAACAGGAAGTGCCTGAATAAGGACAACAGTGTGACAACCTAGGAGTACAGTAGGGACAGAGGGAAAAAGCACCGTCACCCTATGACAGGTGTCTGAACAAGGACGGTAGTGTGACAACGCAAGAGCAAAATTGTGAGACAGAGACAGAGCGTTGTCACCTTATAACAGGAAGTGCCTGAAGAAGGACAACAGGGTGACAACGCAGGGGCAAAATTGTGAGACAGGGACAGAGTGTTGTCACCCTATAACAGGAAGTGCCTGAAGAAGGACAACAGGGTGACAACACAGGGGCAAAATTGTGAGACAGGGACAGAGCGTTGTCACCTTATAACAGGAAGTGCCTGAAGAAGGACAACAGGGTGACAACACAGGGGCAAAATTGTGAGACAGGGACAGAGTGTTGTCACCTTATAACAGGAAGTGCCTGAAGAAGGACAACAGGGTGACAACACAGGGGCAAAATTGTGAGACAGGGACAGAGCGTTGTCACCTTATAACAGGAAGTGCCTGAAGAAGGACAACAGGGTGACAACACAGGGGCAAAATTGTGAGACAGGGACAGAGTGTTGTCACCCTATAACAGGAAGTGCCTGAAGAAGGACAACAGGGTGACAACACAGGAGCAAAATTGTGAGACAAGGACAGAGCGTTGTCACCCTATAACAGGAAGTGAATGAACAAGGATGACAGGTTGACAACATAGGAGCACAATTGGGAGACGGGGACAGAGTGTTGTCACCTTATAGAAAGTGCCCGAAGGAGGACGAAGATGGACAACAGGGTGACAACACAGGGGCAAAATTGTGAGACAGGGAGACAGTGTTGTCACTCTTTAACAGGAAGTTCTTAACTAGGATGACAGGGTGACAACACCGAAGCACAGTTGGGAGACAGGAACAAAGTGTTGTCACCCTATAACAGGAAGTGCCTGAACAAGGATGATGAAATGACAACGCAGGAGCGCTATTGAGAGACAGTAACAGAACGTTGCCTTTCTTGTTCAGGCATTTCCTGTTATAGGGTGACAACACTTTGTCCCCGTCTCTCAACTGTGCTTCAGTGTTGTCACCCTGTCATCCTAGGTAAAGTTCCAACCAAAAGTGGAGCCTCCGCTTATCTGCTTCCTCACCCCCCTCCGGTGCCACCATGAATGGCGGCGACAGCACCCGAGAGCCAATCCGAAAATCAACATCGCGGGAACCCCTGGACAGGTAAGTGTCCTCAATATTAAAAGTCAGCAGCTACATTATTTGCAGCTGCTGACTTTTTTTGGAGGGGCGGAACTCCTCTTTAAGAACTTGCTGGTATTAGATGACAGCGCTCTGTCGCTGTCTCCCAATTGTGCTCCGTCGTCGTCACCTCATCTTCCTTGTTCAAGCATTTCCTGTTATAGGGTGACAACGCAGGAGACAGGGACAGAGCGTTGTCACCCGAACAAGAACTTCCTTGGCAGGACCACCAGGGATAAGATTAACCACTTCTTGACCGTGCTAAAGCCAAAAGATGGCTACTGCGTGGCTCTCCACTTCTGGGAGGGCGTCTATGGGTGTCCTCTCTTGTGCGCACCTCCCGTGCAACACCTGGGGTGTCAATCGAGCACGCTCTGTGACTGCTGTGTCCTTTGGACGCAGCTGATCACAGATTGCGGTAAGGGGCCAATCACAGGCAATCATGGCCCTTTACCATGTGATCAGCTGTGTCCAATCACAGCTGATTACATGTAAACAGACTTGCCGGTTATCAGCATTCCTTTCCTCACGCTGTCGCTGTGTGAGGAAAAGAGAGCTGATAACTGGCAAAGCTGACAGTACATTGTTTACACTGATAATCAATGCAGATCAGTGCACATCAGTGCAGCTTATCAGTGCCCATCAGTGCTGCTTCATCAGTACAGCCTCATGAATGCCCATCAGTGCACACCAGTGTAGCCCCATCAGTGCAGCCTATCAGTTCCCACCAGTGCAGCCTCTTCAGTGCCCACCAGTGCAGCCCCATTAGTGCAGCCTATCAGTGCCCATCAGTGCAGCCTATCAGTGCCCATCAGTGCAGCCTCATCAGTGCAGCCTCATCAGTGCAGCCTATTAGTGCCCATCAGTGCAGCCTCTTCAGTGCAGCCTCATCAGTGCACACCAGTGCAGCCTATCAGTGCCCACCAGTGCAGCCTATCAGTGCCCATCAGTGCAGCCTATCAGTGCCCATTAGTGTAGCTTATCAGTGCCCATCAGTGCAGCCTATCAGTGCCCATCAGTGCAGCCTCATCAGTGCAGCCTCATTAGTGCAGCCTATTAGTGCCCATCAGTGCAGCCTCTTCGGTGCAGCCCCATCAGTGCAGCCTATCAGTGCACATCAGTGAAGAAAAAAAAATACATTTTATAACAGAAACTAAGAAAATTTCATTTTTTTTTTCCGTTTATTTAGCAAAAAATAAAAACCCCCAGTGGTGATGATGAAATACCACCAAAAGAAAGCTCTATCTGTCTCAAATAAATGATAAAAATGTCAGTGTTGAATGACCGCGCAATTGTCATTCAAAGTGTGGCAGCGCTGAAAGCTAAAAATTGGCCTGGGGCAGGAAGGGGGGGGACCTGTCTGGTATTGAAGTGGTTAATGAAAGCTGCAGGTTCAATGGGACTGAAAATGAGGTGGGCAAATGAAAGGCCTTATGAGATTTCGGGGATTTGGATTACATAAAGTGTCGGGAGAAGCTGTCCGGACTCCGGGGTGGGACACGCGGGAAGCTGTTTTGCGCACGGATCTCACTGGATCACATCAACAGGCGGGATGACTCGGCGTCTTATCTGACTTCCCTGCCAAACACCTGTCCAAATACGCCTGGAGGATTATTTTGAGAGCTGCGCAGAGCTAGAACTTCTCAGCACCGGATTCCCGATAAAAGGGGTCATGCCCCTCACCCACCAGCCTGGTCACATTAAAGGGGAACACCGCTGAGACTGACTGGAGGGTGCGGAACGTAACAAAAATAGAGACTGAGGAGTCACCACTAAGAGGTCCGACTCCAATACAACTTTATTCCAATAGAAGTCAGGGGGGAGAACAATCCAAAAAATAGCCAACGCTGGTGGTGACAACAGTGGACTGTGTCTGGGTAATGTGTGCAGAAATGACCACTGGTAGTCCCCATCGGAGGTCTCACAGGGTGACAACACAGGAGCACAACTGAAAAACAGGGACAGAGTGTTGTCACCCTATAGCAGGAAGTGCCTGTCAGGCTGTGTAACCCTTAACAGACAACTTCAGCCCCCGCCATCCGCCCCTCCCCCACTGCCCTGAGCGCAGCCCACCTGGAATAATACGTATCCTCCTCCCTCATACTGTGCATGCGCATGCCGATCCCTATTTACTTCTATGGGTAGCCATCCCGCCATTGAAATATTCCAGGTCAACCCTGGCCAATTTCTGACTTCCTCGTTCAATAATGCAACCCACAGCTACTGCATCCTGCCATTCACCCACTAGTCCCCTGCTATTCCCCCACTAGTCCCCTGCCATTCCGTGTTATTCACCCACTAGTCCCCTGCCATTCCGTGTTATTCACCCACTAGTCCCCTGCTATTCCCCCATCATTCCCTTGTTATTCACCCACTAGTCCCCTGCCATTCCGTGTTATTCACCCACTAGTCCCCTGCTATTCCCCCATCATTCCCTTGTTATTCACCCACTAGTCCCCTGCCATTCCGTGTTATTCACCCACTAGTCCCCTGCCATTCCGTGCTATTCACCCACTAGTCCCCTGCTATTCCCCCATCATTCCCGTTATTCACCCACTAGTCCCCTGCCATTCCCTTGTTATTCACCCACTAGTCCCCTGCTATTCCCCCATCATTCCTTTGTTATTCACCCACTAGTCCCCTGCCATTCCGTGCTATTCACCCACTAGTCCCCTGCTATTCCCCCATAATTCCCGTTATTCACCCACTAGTCCCCTGCCATTCCCTTGTTATTCACCCACTAGTCCCCTGCTATTCCCCCATCATTCCCGTTATTCACCCACTAGTCCCCTGCCATTCCCTTGTTATTCACCCACTAGTCCCCTGCTATTCCCCCATCATTCCTTTGTTATTCACCCACTAGTCCCCTGCCATTCCGTGCTATTCACCCACTAGTCCCCTGCTATTCCCCCATAATTCCCGTTATTCACCCACTAGTCCCCTGCCATTCCCTTGTTATTCACCCACTAGTCCCCTGCTATTCCCCCATCATTCCCGTTATTCACCCACTAGTCCCCTGCCATTCCCTTGTTATTCACCCACTAGTCCCCTGCTATTCCCCCATCATTCCCTTGTTATTCACCCACTAGTCCCCTGCCATTCCCTTGTTATTCACCCACTAGTCCCCTACTATTCCCCCCATCATTCCCCTGTTAAGCCTCGTACACACAATTGGATCTTCTGCAGACAAAACCTCAGACTTTTGTCCGAAGGCGCGTGCCTGGATTTTGTCTTGCATACAAACGGCAAGGAATTGTCGGCCAACAAACACGAACGTAGGGACGTACTACATGTTTTTTTAAGCTCTTTATCGCCACCCTTTGGGCTCCTTCTGCTAATTTCGTGTTAGCAGAAGTTTGGTGAGTGATTTGCGCTTTTCATTTCACGCCTTTCAGTTGGTTTCTGAACGGCCGTTCGTCAACCAGACATGTTGCGGAATCAGAGGAGATAACATGTTATTTATTATTGGCCTTGGAGTTATTGCTTTGACCCAAGTCCAGTCCAGGAACAGGAGGAGGAGTATTTCTTGGACCAAAAATTGGTTGCTTTATTAATGGTGACCAATTCTGTCATATGCCTTTGCTGTGGGAGATCCAGGAGAATAATCCGGATGATTTTCGAAATTATCTCTGGATGACGGACCCCTGCTTTCACCAACTCTTAGCATTGCTGACCCCCCTATATTAAGAAGCAGGACACATGCATGAGGCTTTTATTTTATTTTTTGGTTGAATAATAATGATTTGATTTGTTATATTTTCGATATTTTTGGATGCATAGAATGCACTTTCTTTCTCGTACATCACGGGACACAGAGCCTCAGTAATTACTGATGGGTTATATAGGGTATCATTAGGTGATTGGACACTGGTCACACCCTAGACAGGAAGTTCAACCCCCTATATAACCCCTCCCCTTTCTGGGGATACCTCAGTTTTTTCGCCAGTGTCATAGGTGTTGGTCATGAATAAGATGTGCTGTGCTGAGCTCCAAAGGAATATCCTATACTGGGGCCGGATCCATTCAAAGTGTCTTTTCCAGGCCGAATTGGATGGTACCCGAGCCTCGTGTCCGAAGAAACAAGGTTTTACCCGTAATGCTTCTCTTTTTAGAGAGCTGGACCCCGGGGTCCAGTATTTGGTTTTTTTCAGCCATATCCCTGGCGGGGTGCTTTACGGGGCCAGAACTGTGGATCCTCCTATTCATAGGGGGCCCCAGTCTCTGAAGGTTTCTCTAAACGGAGCCCACCGTGAGAGGTAAATATTGGGTCTGTTACAACAGAACCCTGCAGCTGGATAAGGTAAGGGAGACTCCTTAAGAATTTTTCCAGTTCTTATAAGGTTTCTCCTTTAAGTAAATGTATGCTATGTCTATAGTCACCACCGGGGGGCTGTCAAGAGCACATACCTTTTTCATGCTTGATCTGTCTTGTCTCGGTGTCCACGCTGTACGCTCCTCCAAGCCGTGCTCCAGGTAGGATGTGGGAAGGATTTTTTTTTCCTACAGGGATTCTCCCCCCATGGCTTAGGTAAAGGCGCTGGGAAGCGGTAGTATGCCGCACCACACGCCGCCGCCACCGCCATTACAGCGGCTTCCCATCCACCAGCCCTCCGCTCCATGCTATTCAAGGATCTAGAGCAGTGATGGCGAACCTTGGCACCCCAGATGTTTTTGGAACTACATTTCCCATGATGCTCCACTACACTGCAGAGTGCATGAGCATCATGGGAAATGTAGTTCCAAAACATCTGGGGTGCCAAGGTTCGCCATCACTGATCTAGAGCCTTGGCTCGCGCGGGAAACAGTCTTTTTTTTTTTTTTTTAAAAAGGACGAAGGGGGGACGGGAGGGGGGGTGGGGGGTGGGGCGTTAACGCAACGTCGGCGTGGTGAAACGCTCACATTGCAGGCTGCATACAGGCTATAAGGTGCACTCTTTTCAGATGCACACGGCCTATGGAGGGACACAGAGCAGACGGGCGCATGTGAGGTGGGAGACACAGGCATTCCCAGGCAAACATTTACTTGAGCACCAGACTGAGACTTGGTAGCAGCAGCAGTTGCTGAACTACATTGCTCAGCAGTCAGTGCATTCTGGTGGTGCCTCTGCTTTTTGTGTTTTGCACTAGGGGCAAAAAAGGTACATATACCCCGAAAAATAGGGGCTCTAAGGGACTCCCTCAGGCTCTGAGGACCCCCCCTTCTGCAGCACCTTCCCCCCTGAAGGCCCGGGGGAAGCTGTCGACCCCAGGGACAAAAGAAGTCCTGTGGGAGGAAGCCTACTAGACAAGACGCTAAAGCCTCTTTATGAAGGAGTGCCCCCGCTCGCTCGGGTGGGGGGAAGACTGCTACAGTTCTCAAGGCTCTGGTAGGAGGATTTCCAGGACAGATGGGTGATGTCCACATTAACTGTAGGTTACAAACTAGAGTTCCGAGAATTCCCCTCTCCTTGTTTCCTCAGATAGAATGTTCCCAGAGACCCAGAAAAAAAGAAGTCCCTCTTCTAGCATTGGAGCGACTATTGTCGTAAAAAGTTATCGTGGTTGTTCCCACGCAAAAGCAGGGATTGGGGTTTTATTCAAACCTTTTCACGGTTCCAAAACCAAATTGAGATGTCAGACCCATTTTAGATCTCAAGGATCTAAACCGATTCCTAAAGATACGATCCTTTCGCATGGAATCGATCCGGTCGGTAGTCTCCATCCTACAAGAAGGAGAATTTCTGGCGTCAATAGACGTCAAGGACGCATACCTGCATGTACCTATTTTCCCTGTTCATCAAAAGTACCTGTATTTCAAAGTAGAAAGACGCCACTTTCAGTTTATTGCTCTGCCTATCGGGCTAGCTACTGCACCTCGGGTGTTTACAAAAATCTTAGCCCCTCCGCTGGCTAGATTAAGGGCCCAAGGTATAACAGTAATAGCATACCTAGACGACCTGCTCTTGATAGACCGCTCGGTAGCCCGCTTGAACCAAAGCTTGGTCACCACAATTAACTACCTGGAATACCTAGGCTGGCTCCTCAACTCAGAAAAGTCTTCTTTGAAAGCAGTAAGAAGACTAGAGTATTTCGGTCTGGTCATAGATACAGCCCAGAAGAGGGTATTTTACCTCAGGCAAAGATCAGTACCATAAAGAACTGATTCAGGTAGTCGGGGCAAAGAAAGATCCTCCTATTCGCCTTTGTATGAGGCTACTGGGGAAGATGGTGGCTTCATTCGAAGCAGTTCCCTATGCTCCGTTTCATTCGAGACTGCTGCAAAACAGTATCCTGTCTGCCTGGAACAAGGAGGTTCAGGCATTGGATTTCCCGATGCGTCTGTCTCCTACAGTGCGTCAGGGCCTCAGTTGGTGGTTGATACCCGAAAATCTGCAAAAGGGAAAACCCTTTTTTTCCAGTTGCCTGGACAGTGGTAACAACAAATGCCAGTCTTTCGGGTTGGGGAGCAGTTCTGGAACAGTCGACTGTCCAAGGGAGATGGTCCAAGACAGAGAGGACCTTACCCATCAACATTCTAGAGATCCGTGCAGCATATCTAGCCCTAAAGGCCTGGACACTCAGGTTACAGGGTTGCCCTGTCAGGATCCAGTCCGACAATGCCACAGCAGTGCCTTATATCAATCACCAGGGAGGCACCAGGAGTCGTGCAGCCCAGGGAGAAGTAAACCAGATCTTAATCTGGGCAGAAGCATGTGCCGTGCATATCGGCAATCTTCATTCTGGGAGTAGAGAACTGGCAGGCGGGCTACTTGAGTCGCCGGCAGTTATTCCCAGGAGAATGTTCTCTTCACCCCGACGTCTTCTTGGCCATATGCCAAAGATGGGGGGTTCCGGATGTAGACCTCTTTGCATCCAGATTCAACAACAAGTTTGATAACTTTGTGTCAAGAACAAGGGATCCTCTTGCATGCGGGACAGATGCGTTGGTGACTCCATGGCATCAATTCTCCCTGATTTTTACATTTCCTCCTATTCTGCTACTGCCACGACTTCTTCGCAGGATCAGGCAGGAAAGGAAGTTGGTACTTCTGCTGGCCCAGCATGGCCCAGAAGAGCTTGGTATGCAGGAATAGTAAAGATGGCAGTAGGTCCCCCGTGGACCCTACCGTCACGTCCAGACCTGCTATGCCAAGGTCCAGTGTTCCATCCAGCCTTACAAACGCTAAATTTGAGGGTCTGGCTATTGAAACCCACGTTCTGAAGAGTCGTGGGCTTTCAGGTCCTGTGATTTGTACCTTAATCAATGCAAGAAAGCCAGCTTCCAGAATGATTTATCATAAGAGTCTGGAAAGCTTAGATCTCCTGGTGTGTATCCAGGGCTTGGCATCCCAGAATATATGTCATAAGTAGAATTCTTGACTTTCTACAAATGGGATTAGAAATGAAGCTGGCCAGCAGAGGTGGCTCTAGGCTTTGTGAGGCCTTGGGCAAAACTTACACATGAGGCCCCACGGACTGGGACGCTCCGTGATGAGGCCGCTATTCCTCAGGCTGCGGGCAGTATCTGATTTGTCCGTCAGCTCCTAAGCCACAGAGTCCCAGTGGGGGTAGGTGGAGCCACCGGTGTCAACTTCAGTGATTGAAAACAGGCAGATTAGGCGGCCGCGAGGCCCCTGTGAGTGCGAGGCCTTAGGCGACCGCCTAATTTGCCTAATTAGAGAGCCGCCTCTGCTGGGCAGGGCCAGGTCTCGGCCTTGTCAGTATTATTTCAACGGCCGCTTGCTTCGCATTCTTTAGTCCGAAGCTTTATACAGGGGGGTAATGCGTCCTAATCCTCCGGTTAAGGCGCCCCTAAACCCCTGGGACTTAAATTTGGTTCTGTCAGTTTTACAGAAGCAGCCTTTTGAACCAATACGTCAAATTCCCTTGGTCTTGTTGACAAGAAAGGTAATTTTTTCTGGTAGCCATTTCTTCTACTAGAAGAGTATCAGAATTAGCAGCTCTTTTCGGTAAAGAGCCTTATTTAATCATACACAAGGATAGAGTTGTATTGCGCCCTCATCCTAGCTTTCTACCGAAAGTGGTTACAGATTTTCATCTAAACCAAGATATTATTCTGCCTTCCTTTTTTCCAGATCCCTGTTCTTCGGAAGAAAGGTCACTACATTCTTTGGATGTAGTAAGAGCAGTCAAGGCCTATCTGGAAGCAACTGCTCAAATTCGCAAAACGGATGTTTTGTTCGTACTGCCAGAGGGTCCCAATAGAGGACAAGCAGCGTCAAAATCTACCATTTCAAGATGGATTCGACAAATGATTATTTAAGCTTTCGGTTTGAAACAGAAAAGTCCACCTTTTCAAATCAAGGCACACTCCACAAGGGCCATTAGTGCTTCTTGGGTGGTGCATCACCGGGCCTCTATGGCTCAAATCGACAAGGCCGCAACCTGGTCTTCAGTCCATACATTCACCAGATTCTATCAGGTGGATGTGGGAAGGCATGAGGATATCGCCTTTGGGCGTAGTGTGCTGCAGGCAGCGGTACGAGGTCCTCAGGTCTGATTACACCCTACGCTGTGTGGTTCCCATCCCCTCAACTAGCATTGCTCTGGGACATGCCATTAGTTATTACTGAGGCTCTGTGTCCCGTGATGTACGAGAAAGAAAATAGGATTTTTATAACAGCTTACCTGTAAAATCCTTTTCTTTTGAGGTACATCACGGGACACAGAGGTCCCGCCCCTCTTCTAATACACCTACCCTGTTTCCCCAAAAATAAGACCTAGCGTGATTGTCGGTGATGGCTGAAATATAAGCCTTACCCCCAAATAAGCCCTACCCTTTTCCCCGAAAATAAGCCCTACCCTGAAAAGAAGACCTACAAGGACTTTAACTAGGGCTTATTTGTGGGGTAGGGATTATATTGCAGCCATCACTGACAATCACGCTAGGTCTTATTTTCAGGGAAACAGGGTATATTGCTTTGCTACAAAACGGAGGTATCCCCAGGAAGGGGAGGGGTTATATAGGGGGTTGAACTTCCTGTCTAGGGCGTGACCAGTGTCCAATCACCTAATGATACCCATAACCCATCAGTAATTACTGAGGCTCTGTGTCCCGTGATGTACATCAAAAGAAAAGGATTTTACAGGTAAGCTGTTATAAAAATCCTATTTTTTTTTATTAAGTTCTATTGGCAGATAGCATTTCTAATTTTATTTGTTTTCTTTTTTTAATGCACAATAAAAAAAATTGTGTAGAATAATACTTGGCTATGTGTTTTACTTCAAATGACAGTTTGGGAGTCGGCAGTTACATTTTATAAAAAACAATGTAAACTTAACAAGAGACACCAACATAGTTGTATCTTTGATCTTAAAAACTACAGGATAATAATGGTGTTGTGGTAACTTGTACAAATAAAAAAAAAAAAAGCATAATAATATTATTCTTGATATCACTAGAAAAAAAAGCCTTTGAAAATTTGTTTGCAAAAACTCCATCAGTATCACCAGCAAAGCAGCTTCATTATTATCCCATTAAAGAAGAAGAGAATTGTGCGCTGCGTTTGGAGATTTCATAATTTGCCGCGTCACCAATGTTAATTCTCCATTACGATTGCTGGTTTACAAAGCCGACCGCTTCCGGCTCGTCCTTGCTTCCGAGCATGCGTGTTTGTACTTTGGACTTTTGTCCGACAGACTTGTGTACACAGGCTCGGAAAATCCGACAACACACATTTGTCCGTGGAAAATTTTAAAACCTGCCGTCCAACATATGTCCGCGGAAAATCCGACAACAATTGTCTGATGGAGCGTACAAACGGTCAGATTTTCCGCCAACGGCCTGTCATCACACAATTCCCCTCAGAAAATCCGATCGTGTGTACGAGGCTTTATTCACCCACTAGTCCCCTGCCACTACCCTGTTATTTACCCACTAGACCCCTGTTATTCCCCTTATTCATCTACTAGTCCCCTGCCTTTTCGTCATCATTCCCCTGTTATTCACACACTATTCCCCTGTTATTCACCCACTAGTCCTCTGCTATTCCCCCATCATTCCCGTTATTTGCTCACCATTCACCTACTATTCCTCCATTATTTACCCACCATTAATTCCTCATCATTCCCGTTATTCACCCACAATGTCGCTGTTATTTATCCACTAGTCCCCTGCTATTCACCCATTATTCCCCTGCCATTCTATCATTCTCTTGTTATTCACCCACTATTACCCTGTCATACCCCTGTTATTTACCCACTAGTCCCCTGCCTTTTACTCATCATTCCCCTGTTATTCACCCACTAGTCCTCTGCAATTCCTTCATCATTCCCCTTTTATTTGCCCACCATTCACCTATTATTCCTCCATCATTCCCGTTATTCACACACTATTCCGCTGTCATTCACCCACTAGTCCCCTGCCATTCTCCTGTTATTCACCCACTATTCCCCTGCCTTTTCCCCCCATCATTCCCCTGTTATTTACCCAATATTTTTCCACTATTTCCCCGATCATTCCCCTGTTATTCACCCACTATATCCCTGAAAGTTTCCCATCATTCCCCTGTCCTTCACCCACTATTCCCCTATTATTTCCACTGTTATTCACCCACTACTCCCCATCATTCCTATTATTCACCCACTATTCCCCCCATTATTTCCACTGTTATTCACCCACTACTCCCCATCATTCCTATTATTCACCCACTATTCCACTGCCAATTTCCAATCATTCCCCTGTCATTCACCTATTGTTCCCCTGCTATTCCTCCAATATTCCCCCATCATTTCCCCACCTGAGCCTTCCAGCTCACACGCGTATCGTCCGATCTTACCGCAAAGCGCGACGCATTTTACCTGCATCTTACCGAGGTGTTGGGTCACCAACTCCTCATGTATTAGTGAGAGCTTTGAGGGTTAAGCGCTGTCCCTGTGTGGTGGGGAAAGGAACGCATTGGGGGCCGCTGACCTGAGCCCCCTCCAGGATATCCTCCGGGGTCAGCAGAAGCGTCAGTAGAGGGTCAGCACACCTCGTCCCTCCAGGAAATGCGTTGTAGAAGAACCTCCAGATAACCCGACACATCGCCCCCCCCCCCCCCCCCCGTACACCGTGTACTCCATATACAGGGGAGTCAGCATTAACATTCACAAAGAGTACCTGTCACTGAATTCATTACCCTGCAACATTTCACTGATAGAAGAGACTGCAGAGACTGCTGCTCTGTGCCATGAGAGACAAATCTGAAACAAATCCTCCTACATAATTGGTACCTGCTTATCTGCAGTCTTCTCTACATCCATTCAAAGTGCAAAATTTACACAGAATCTCTCAGCTCTGAAAAACGGGGCGGAGAGCTAAAGTTATAGGAGGAGAGCTCTGAGAGTTGATTGAAGGGAAGGGCAGGGAAGGGACACCCCCCCCCCCCCTTCACACGGCACACAGGAACAGAGCTGAGGCTGTCAATCACAGGCTGTGTGCTGGTGCTCCCTTCCCTGTCACCATTTTTCTCTTGGTGTCAGGAAAACTTGTGAGAAGTGACTCATGCTGATAGCAGAGGAAGGAGGCAGCAGACAGAAATGACACTAGAGAGGGATATGCTTTGTTCATATTTCATGCCTGAGGTTTACATCCACTTTATATTACAAGAAGATATCCGAGAAAAGCATTTAGCAAAGGACTGATGAAGAATGGGGTCATGTGATAAGAGACTGCCTTCATGTTATAGAAAAACTGCTGCCATGTCATAAGAGCAAGGCCGCCATCAGGGGGGATAGCCAATACAAACGTAGGGGGCCCGGACGTCCCGAAGGGCCTGGCTGTCTGGGCATCCCGAGCTTCCCTCTCTGCTACACAGCTTACTTTGTTTGGCTTGCAGCAGTGTGCGGGTGGGGCGTCGGGGGGTCACGTGACCGGTGGGGGAGCGCGGTTCAGTCAAAATGAGGGATCAGAGTGTGGTTGGGGGGGGGGCTTTTGTGGACCGGCCTTCCCATTGAATGTGTAGGTGCTCTGCTGGAATGGGATGTTTCTTTGCTGGAATGGGCTGTCTCTTTACTGGAGGGGATGTCTCTTTGCTATATTGGGCTGTTTCTTTGCTGGAGGGGATGTCTCTTTGCATTATTGGGCTGTCTCAATTGGTCTGCCAGTGTGAAAGGGGCCAGAACTGTTAAATCTTTGCTGGATTTGGCTGTCTCTTCGCTGGGAGGGGATGTCTCTACTAGAAGGGGGTGTCTCTTTGCTACATTGGGCTGTCTTTTTTACTGGATTGGGATGTTTCTTTGCTGGATTGGGCTGTCTCTTTACTGGAAGGATTTCTCTTTGCTATATTGGTCTGTCTCTTTGCTGGGGGATGTCTTTTTCCTGGAGAGGCTGTCTCTTTGCTGGATTGGGCTGTCTCTGTTATTTCGGGATGTCTCTTTGCTATATTGAGCTGTCTTTGCTGGATTGGGCTGTCTCTGCTATATTAGGATGTTTGTTTGCTGGGCTGTTTCTTTACCAGAGGAGATGTCTCTGCTATATTAGGCTGTCTTTTTTCTGAATTGGGTTTTTTTTTGCTGAAGGGGATGTCTCTTTACTATATTAGACTGTCTTTTTTTCTGAATTGGTCTCTTTGCCTGAGGGGATGTTTCTTTGCTGGATTGGGCTGTCTCTTTACTAGATGGGGCTGTCTCGATTGGTCTGCCAGTGTGAAAGGGGCCATAACTGTTAAATCTTTGCTGGAAGGGCTACCTCTTTGCTGGGGGGGATGTCTCTTTGCTGAGAGGGGATGTCTCTTTGCTATATTGGGCTGCCTCTTTGCTATATTAGGCTGTCTCAATTGGTCTGCCAGTGTGAAAGTGGCCATGGCTGTCTCTTTGCTGAGAGGGCATGTCTCTTTGTTACATCGGGCTGCCTCTTTACTGGAGGGGATGTCTCTTTGCTATATTAAGCTGTCTTTTTTGCTGGGCTGGACTGTTTCTTTACCAGAGGAGATGTCTCTGCTATATTAGGCTTTTTTTTTTTTTAAAGGGGCCATGACTGTTAAATCTTTGCTGAATGGGCTGCCTCTTTGCTGGGAGGGGATGTCTCTTTGCTAGAGGGGATGTCTCTTTGCTATACTAGGCTGTCTCAATTGGTCTGCTAGTGGGAAAGGGACCATGGCTGTCTCTTTGCTGAGAGGGGATGTCTCTTTGTTACATTGGGCTGTCTCTTTGCTGGATTGGGCTGTCTCTTTGCTGGATTGGGATGTCTCTACTATATTTGGTGTACTATGATTGGTCTACCAGTGTAAAAGGAGCCATAACTATTAAATCTTGAAAGTACGGATGGCTTGAAATCCACTCATTTTTATATATTCATTTGTAAGAGTGTTAAAATAAAAGTGGGTGCACTGAAGCACTCAGTGGGATGGCCAGCGGCCTGGGGAATGTTGGCGGTCAGGCCCAAAACTGTGTAAGGGGCCCCCGAAATTTCTGATGGCTTCCCTGAGAGGAGAGATCTGGGGTCTTATAAACCCCAGATATCTCCATAAAGAGGACCTAACTTGCCTTATTTCTATCACATTTCTTGTGATAGGAATTAGGGTGATCAAAAAAATAAATATAAAATAAATTTTAAAGAGAATGTAAAGTGCCCCCGTCCCGCCGTGCTTGCATGCAGACGCGAACGCATACATACATAGGTCGCACCCGCATATGTAAATGGTGTTTGCACCAACGTTCGAGCGAGAGCAATAATTCTAGCACTAGACCTCCTCTGTAACTCTAAACTGGTAACCTGAAAAAATGTTAAAGCGTCACCTATGGGGATTTAAATACCGTAGTTTGGCTCCATTCCATGAGCGTGCGCAATTTTAAAGCGTGACACGTTTGGTATCGATCTATTCGGCGTGACATCATCTTTTATACTTTAGCAAAAAATTGGGTTATATATTGTGTCTTTTTGCATTAAAATTTTATTTTACTTTTTAAACCTGCGTAAATGCTGTGTGACATAAGAAATTGCAACAACCGACATTTTATTCTCTAGGGTCTCTGCTAAAAATGTAATGTTTGGGAGTTCCAAAACATTTTCTAGCAAAAAAAATAAAATAAATAAAAATACAGATTTTTACATGTAGGGCGAGCGATGTCAAAATTGGCCGGGGTGGGAACTGGTTAAACGTGCAAAAAAAAAAAAAAAAACCCACAAAATCGGCTCCGGCAGCGAAAGGATTTGACGCTAAACATGTGACCTCCGCTGCCAGGGGACTAGGCTCACCGAAGTTCCCGTTTAAAGGCGGAACGCTGAACATCTACAAAATTGTTCTGAATAAAATCCTCTGATTGGCTCCTGAATAGCGATGGTTTTGGAAGACGAGGCCAACTGTCACGACACACATGAATAACGCGGCCGCATTTCCACATTATGGGAGCGGATTCCTTCTTACAGACGCCATGAAGATCAATCGCCCGCTGCTGCTCATTCATTGGATCATTGCACACGACTGATTGCGTAGATTCCTCATCTGTACAATGCACTTGCTGATTCTGGAGGCAGCTGCGCCCTCTTGTGGTCAGAAAAGGTAGGACACCATTCAGCACAATGGGAGGTCACAAGAAAAAGCCGTGCTCTTCCTGGTATGTGAGGGTGCCTAGGCACTCCTGTGTCTAGTCTCATAGCCATTGATCTGCAGTGTGAGGATCTAAGTCAGGGATATGCAATTAGCGGACCTCCAGCTGTTGCAGAACTACAAGTCCCATGAGGCATAGCAAGACTCTGACAGCCACAAGCATGACACCCAGAGGCAGAGGCATGATGGGACTTGTAGTTTTGCATTAGCTGGAGGTCCGCTAATTGCATATCCCTGATCTAAGACATGTCTGCTTCTGACTGCTATTCTCAGGAGATCTGGATCCCAGGGGGGGGAGGGGAGGTGACCAGGCCGCAGGGGAAAGTCAGGTCTCTAGATAGGGCTGTGCTGTGCGGCAGAGCTGAGTAAATCTCAGGACTGGATAGAAATACAGGTCTCCAGACTGGGTGTGGTGTGTGGCAGGGCTGTGTATATCTCAGGACTGGATGTACAGGGCGTCCTATGCGGTAGAGATCATTGATCTCAGAGGTTTTCATGTCGTCTCTCACCCTCATCACTATCAGAATCTTCCATTTCAGAAAATGGAAAAAAAAAATATAAAAAATTGCACAGATCAGCAGAACGCTCTGCGGACTCCCCCCTCCCCGAGTCTCTCTGCACTCCGGGGCTCCGCGTGTTCCGTCTCACAGCGGCTGCAGCGGGAGGAGTGAGAATTGGGATCTGCTGACTCCGCAGAATGTTCCGGGAAGGATTTCCTGGCTCCGGGTGGAGTGAGGACGGAGTTCCTGAGCACACCAACAGCGCGTGCGATTATTTCCATCAGACACGCCGGGTGCGTCACGTCCTGTTTGTCCGCAACTCGGGAATTACAGCGAGAGAAGCGCAGAACCGGATCAGATCATTATTAAAGGGCAACTCCAACCAAAACTGAAAAATGAAGCCTTAACCACCTATTGTCTACCAACCCCCACCCTCGGTGGTTCCCGGGGGTCCGACATTCCACAGGGGTGTCCGTGAGAGCGATAAATGACTCCCACAGAAGAGGAGGTGACTGCGGATCCGTTCCCTATTCAATGATCGAATTTTCCAATAAAAGGATCGACTTTGTTGTGGGAATCCCTCAACTTCCCGGAGCTCCTTTCTGGGATCCGGATTGGATGATCCGGGCCACTTACTGGAATGTTTCCCCCCCCATGAGGCCAACACAAAACACGTCTTCTAAATAACCCCCCCCCCCCCTCCTATAGGTGTCTGGACAACATAGAACTGAATTACGGGAACATGCGGGGCGGGGCTGTGACCGCGGTGTGTCTCCCCCCCCCCCCCCAAGAGCCTTTAGAGCGCATTCAGATGTGCGACCAGTAGGTGGAAAACCCAGGCTTTGGGCTGCCATTTTACTGCTCCCACCCAACAGCCGGCCACACCCCACCTCCCCACACAGCTCGCCACCCTGCACCCCACAGCCCTTCTCCCAACGCCCACCACCCACAGCTCACTTCTTACCACCCACAGCCAGCCTCCCACAGCCCACAACTCACCTCCCACAACCAGCCTCCCACAACTCACCTCCCACAGCCAGCCTCCCACCGCCCACAGCCAGCCTCCCACAGTCCACAACTTACCTCCCACCACCCACAGCCAGCCTCCCACAGCCCACAACTCACCTCCCACAGCCAGCCTCACACCGCCAGCCTCCCACCACCCACAGCCAGCCTCCCACCTCCTACAACTCACCTCCCACCACCCACAGCCAGCCTCCCACCGCCCACAGCCAGCCTCCCACAGTCCACAACTTACCTCCCACCACCCACAGCCAGCCTCCCACAGCCCACAACTCACCTTCCACAACCAGCCTCCCACAACTCACCTCCCACAGCCAGCCTCCCACCGCCCACAGCCAGCCTCCCACAGTCCACAACTCACCTCCCACAGCCAGCCTCACACCACCAGCCTCCCACCACCCACAGCCAGCCTCCCACCTCCTACAACTCACCTCCCACCACCCACAGCCAGCCTCCCACCGCCCACAGCCAGCCTCCCACAACTCACTGCCCACAGCCAGCCTCCCACAACTCACTGCCCACAGCCAGCCTCTCACCACCCACAGCCAGCCTCCCACCTCCTACAGTCCACAACTCGCCTCCCACAACTCACCGCCCACAGCCTGCCTCCCACAACTCACCGCCCACAGCCTGCCTCCCACAACTCACCGCCCACAGCCTGCCTCCCACCGCCCACAGCCAGCCTCCCACAGTCCACAACTCACCTCCCACCACCCACAGCCAGCCTCCCACAGCCCGCAACTCACCTCCCGCAGCCAGCCTCCCACCGCCCTCCCACCACCCACAGCCAGCCTCCCACCACCCACAGCCAGCCTCCCACCACCCACAGCCAGCCTCCCACCACCCACAGCCAGCCTCCCACAGCCAGCCTCCCACCTCCCACAGCCAGCCTCCCACCTCCCACAGCCAGCCTCCCACCTCCCACAGCCAGCCTCCCACCTCCCACAGCCAGCCTCCCACCTCCCACAGCCAGCCTCCCACCTCCCACAGCCAGCCTCCCACCTCCCACAGCCAGCCTCCCACCTCCCACAGCCAGCCTCCCACAGTCCACAACTCACCTCCCACCACCCACAGCCAGCCTCCCACAACTCACCACCCACAGCCAGCCTCCCACCGCCCACAACTCACCTCCCACAGCCTGCCTCCCACAACTCACCTCCCACAACTCACCGCCCACAGCCAGCCTCCCACCTCCCACAGCCCACAACTCGCCTCCCACAGCCAGCCTTCCACAACTCGTCACAGCACACAGAATTTCACCACTGCCACACAGAAAACGCCAAGTCCTTGATACAAACATACTCTTTATTGGGAGAGTTCCTCCGAGCCCCCGACATCTCCAGCTCCCTCTACTGTTTGGGTAGAGCATGATTTACAGTCTGACGGGTGTGGGGTATGGGGGGCAGTGCAGAGTGAAGGAGGCTGGGAGATGATGGGGGGGGGGGGCTTTTCACAGCTCAGGATTATAGAACACAAACTAAAACATACATGAAATAAATAAAAGGTATGATGATGGGACACTCTGCTACACGAGAAAATCACATCCACTTGTGATTGTATGGAGGATTTGTCTTCATCCCACAGACGTGCAATATCGTCCACCGACAGCGCGGTCCACCACGGTCACTAGTCACACTGTGTAGATAATACCGACTAAGACAAGAATTGGATGCCAAAAATCGAATATAAATACACTGCGAGTCCGGACACAAAAAACATCCGCCCCCTAGTGGAGGGACCACAACCTGAACAAGATGGGCGGAGCTCTCGCCTCCTCTCTAGGCAGCCATGATTAAGAAGGGAAATATTAAAGCAGGAGGAGGAGGAAAGATCAGGATGTAGTCAGGTGACCGATTTCCGGATACAGGAAATAACTATCCACATCGGCAGCGCTTCTGTCCAATATGGCGTCTCTGTCGTACCTTCGCATCACACAGTTTGCAAGTCTTTATCCGGGGGGGGGGCGGTCTGTGCGTCCCTCCCCCATGACTCTCCTCTGGCTCCCTGTCCCGGGAGCATGGCGCGGGGTGGGGGGGCGGGCGGATGTTGGTAGAGGAGGGTGCAGCATGGCAGGCGAGGGTGGTAGCCAGCGTCAGACCTCACAGAGTACGACGGGGAAGTCCACATGGATGCACGGGTGGTCTAGCTTGATGGTGCCCTGTGTGGGGGGAGGAGGAGAGTGAGGACAGTAAGAGAAATGAGATTCTGACAACCAATCAGATACATGGATCTGGAGTTATAATCTTCAGCAGCATTACATTCAGACTCGGTTCACACGAAGTGCGACTTGCTTGCAACTTCAATACACTTTACTCACAAAAGTCGCATCAGATAAGAAGCGATTCCTATGAGACTGAGGCGATCAGTGGGGTTATTTTTTTTTTTTTAACCCTTTTTCCTCCCTGGTCATAAAAAAAAAAAAAAAAAAAAAAACTCTCCTCCCAAGCACATTCCATTCACACCTGAGCATAACAGAAACGCGTGTTCCCACGTCTAAATTGCGTAAATAATTGCATGTCATGCATAGAGCGGCACATTCACCTAAAACGTGCGACAAAGGCCCACCGCAGCTCCAGAACCTTTTTGGGCCGTAGAGCATTGTGCGTTTTTATTCAGTGCGCATTTTTTGGTTCGCATGGCATTACCAAAATAAGGCTGCATTCAGATCTGCCCGTCTCTGAACGCACAGCAACCACAAAGAGAAACGCATGCTTTGCTGTGCGTTTTAAACCGCTCTCCAAACATGCATCGTGTTTACAGGGCCATAACGGAATTGGGGAGTCATTAATTAGGCTGCATTTTACATCGACGCGTTTATGAACCGACACGGAAATCGCGCTCGTATTGCCATGACGGTTGATGCACGTTCAGAACGCAGCCTTAATTAATGACACTCCAATTGCGATTAGAATTCCATTATGGCGATGCAAAAACGCAATACACGTTTGTAGAGCGGTTTTCAAAACGCACAGCCAAGGATGCCTTTTCTTTGTGGTTGCTGTGCATTCAGAAAGGTGCGGATGTGAATGTAGCCTTATATGGTTACGCCGTGCGACAAACAATGCGCACGGAATAAAACACGCAATGCTCCACGGCCAGAAAGGTTCTGGAGCTACGTCGGGCCTTTGTGGTTGCCGGGCAGATGTGAATGGAACCCAATTATTATAGGACAGCCCAATCATGGTGAGCAGACACTACAAACGTGCCAAAAACGCATGATGCTCCATGGTTCTTGAGCAGGTTTGGGGCGTTTATCGTGCCCGCGTAAGTGAATGGGCTGCTCTATGCAAGATCCGCGTTTCGGAGTGAAAAAATGCGTCTTTCCACTACACTCAGGGCTGAATGAAATATGCTTAGGAGAGGTTTTAGGCAGCAAGGATGACCAGGGAGAAGAGGAAAGGGTTCACAAAAAAGAAAAAAAGAAAAGAACAAAAACCCCCCCCCCCCCCGATATCGTCAGTCACAAAGGAATGCGATTGGCATCGCTCAAAACAATGATTTCCCTTGTCATGCGATTGAAGTCACATCAGAAGTCGCATGAACCGGGGCTTAGATTTTGGAATTTGCCTAAATGTGATTGGTGGATACCAAGTATCAAATCTACATTATAAAACATCAAGTGATTGTAACAATTTGCAGAATAAAATGGATACATTGAAAGTTTTCTGCTACAGAGTAACTGGACGGGACGTCAGGGGGGTGCGCAGATATTAAAGTGTTTGTTAACTCAAAAAGTATAAAACTTACTGGCAGCCCCTCTATTAAGTGGTTGTAAACCCACAAAAAAAAAAAACAAACAAAACCTGCAGGACAAAGGCATAATGAGCTAGTATGCACAGCTTACTAGCTCATTATGAAATACTCACCTGAGATCGAAGCCCTCGCAGCGTTCCCCGTACACAGCTCCATCCGGCGACACCGCTCCCGGAGTTACTTCCGGGTATCGCTGCGATTGGCCTGAGTCGCAGTAACGGCACACTAGCTGAGGCAACGGCATGAACGTGTCATTGCTTCAATGCGCACGTTCCGATGACGTCGGCACATGCTGATACAGGGGATATAACCTAAACCGGAGATATCCGGGGTAGCTACATGTAAGCCTTATTATAGGTTTATCTTGAGTAAAAAGTGGATTGTAAGCGTTTTGGCAGGCATACCACACCGTGTAAGTCTTTTCTAAAAAACGAGGTTTGCAAATCCCTTTTTGGAGCGATTTTCAGGCCGGTCACGTGACTTGTGGCCGCTGTATACCTCCGATACATGGCTTCTGCAGGAGGGGCCGAGATCTCCCTCTGACATCAGCCGGGGAGGTCACGTGGCCACTTAGCTCCTCCCACAGAAGCCCTGTCTCCGAGATGTAAAGCGGCCACAAGTCACGTGACCGACCTGAGGACAGCTCTATAAATGTATTTACAATCCTTGGTTTTAGAGAAAAAAAAAAAAAAAACATACACAGTGTAGTAAGCCTGTCTATAATAAAGGGGCTGGCAGTGACCATTATAAATTTTTTTATTTATTTATACTAATAGCAACATGGATGGGTGGGGGCGGAGACAGACACAGAACACGGAGCTGACAGGCAGGGAGGAGGGGGTGGGGGAGAGCTGAGGATGACGGAGGGACATACGCTGATCACAGTGGTCAGGGCTCAGCAGCCCCTGATTAACGTGGTCAGTGCAGAGAGGGGGATAAAGAAAGTGGCAGGTTTTTTTTTTGTTTGTTTTTTTTTTTTACAGTTTACAGGGGTGCAGATTACAAAGCACAAGCACTGTGCCGTTTAACCTCTTGCTGACCAGCCACCATTATACTGTGGCAGGTCGGCTCTCTTGCGCAAACCATCGTAGGTGTATGTCAGTCTGTGCAGGGAGGCTAGCAGGCGCACGCGCCACGAGAGCGTACCTTCGGGTCTCGTGGGCTCGATGTCCACTGGCGACCCGCCATCGCCAGAGGCAGAACTGGGAACTGCCTATGTAAAACAAGACGATTCCCCATTCTGCGTGTGCCAGCGATCGGGAACAGTGATCTGTCATGTCCTAGGTAGCCCATTCCCCCTACAGTTAGAACACACCTAGGGAACACAGTCAAACTGTTGATTGCCCCCTCCCCCTCGTGTTAACCCCTTCCCTGCCAGTGACATTTGTACAGTAATCATTTTTATAGCACTGATTGTTGTATAAATGGCACTGGTCCCAAAAAAAGCGTCAAGTGTCGGATCTGTCTGCTGCAATGTAGAAGTCTCGCTAAAAATCACAGGGGGGGGGGGGAATCCTTCCGGGACTGAAGTTGTTAATCTGTTTTAAGGGAACAGGTTCTGAATTTCTTTTTTTTTTTTGGGGTTAACAAACACTTTAAAACTCCCCACTATACCACCTGCTAATGAATTATAAACTGGAATTAACCCTTCGCTGTCCACAATTAACAAATCTCCCTGAGCTTACGTCCTCCTGCCAAGATGGCGGTCGTTACCTGTGGTCGCAGGTTCTTCTGGATGCGTTTGAGTTTCGCCCGCTTGCGGCCATTTTTTGTCACGATTGTTTCCCTCGTAGAATTCGTGCGCCAAATCTCCATCCTCATCGAAGAACATGGAGCTGGGGGGGAGAGAGCCGGGCGGTGAGTACATGCAGAGCAGGATATACAGGATTTTATAGGGCACAGACTGAAGCCTCAGCAGGAAAAAAAAATGACACTAAAGGGTCCATGTTTAAAACAATTGTTGCACGAATATCAAATCTTCTTGCAATCTTAATGAAACTTTACCGTATGTTTTCTAACAAATGACTTCCTATAGCATCAGCTCCATCTAGTGGCCAAAACATGGTAGTTTTCTGAAATACCTCAATGAGAAAACATTCTGCATTTTAACCACTAGATGGAGCTGATGATACAGGTAGTCTCGTTGAGGTATTTCAGAAATCAGATATTAAATTTATTAAAGTGATTGTTCTCTGTTCTTTTGGGTTTTTTTAAAAACGAGACTTTACATACATGTTATAGTTACCTCCTCTGTGCAGTTGGTTTTGCACAGAGCAGCCTGGATCCTCCTCTTCTCGGGTCCCTCTTTGCTGTTCCTGGCCCCTCCCTCCTTGCTGTTCCTGGCCCCTCCCTCCTTGCTGTTCCTGGCCCCTCCCTCCTGTCGAGTGCCCCCACAGCCAGCAGCTTGCTATGGGGGCACCCGATCTGAGTCACAGCTCCGTGTGTCCATTCAGACACGGAGCCCCAACCCAGCCCCGCTCCCTCTCTCCCCTGATTGGCTAACTGACTTTGATTGACAGCCGTGGGAGTCAATACTTTGTCTGAGCCAATTAGGAGTGTCCTGGATGGCCAAGGCGCTCGTGGACATCGCTGGAGAGAAATGGGGCTCAGGCAAGTAATTGGGGGGTGCTGGTGTGGCTGCTACACACAGGCTTTTTTTATCTTAATGCATTAAGATAAAAAAATAAAAAAAAACAAAAAAAAATCTGCCTTTACAACTACTTTAGTTAACAAATTGCATTTGTGTAATGTGAACGCAACTTCACTGTATGGTTTAGATGAATTCCTGCATCATCAGCTCCATCTAGTGGCCAGAATGCGATAGCCAACATCTGAAATACTTCCATGAGAATATATTCTGCATTTTGGCCACTAGATGGAGCTGATGATACAGCAATCGATCTATTAACAAATTGTATTTGTGTAATCTGAACGTAATTTTCACTCTATGGTTTGTCATAGATTATGTAAAGTATCATCGGCTCCATCTAGTGGGCAAAATGCGATAGCCAATTCCTGAAAAAAAACTCAATGAAAATATATTCTGCTTTTTGGCCACTAGATGGAGCCGATGATACAGGAATTCGTCTATTAGAAAACATACGGTGGAATTGTGTTCAGCTTGCACAAATGCAATTTTTTAATGAGTAGATTATTCCTGTTTCATCAGCTCCATATAGTGGCCCAAATGTTGTACAGTTTCCTGAAATATTCTGCATTTTAAACACTAGATGGAGCCGAGGATACAGGAATTGATCTGCCGGTATTAGAAAACATACAAAGAAATTGTGTTCAGCTTGTGCAAATGTAATTTGTTAATTAATAGATTGATTCCTGCGTCATCGGGACATGGAGGGACAGGCCCTATGTAATGGGCAGGGGGGAGCAGTGAGATACTCAATGAACGAGGATGGAGAGGGATAGGGATCCAGGGATTTGGGGGGCGGCAGAAGCAATGGGTGGCGATTATTTGGCCATTTGTAAGCACTACAAGTCCCAGGAGACATTACAAGACTGACAGCCACAAGCAAAGACTTCCAGAGGCATGAGGGATGATGGGATTTGTAGTTTTGCCAGTGCTGCTCTGAGCTCATCACTCCTATGGATGGTGACATTTGATGGCTCATTTATCTGGCGGCTGGTTGTCATGAGGAGTCAGCAGACCTTTGCTCCTCCTGCACTGTGGATGTCATTGAAGCTCCAATATAAAACGCAGATAAGGAGTCGCCTTCTTCTGGAACACGGACTTTACCTGTCTGTGAAGTTAATGATAAACGAGGAGAGCGGCAGCTGGAAGGTGAAACTGGTAGAGTTCAGTTTCCTCCAGATATCTGATAAGGACATCAGATGTGAGATCTGAGTTCAGCTGAGAACCCCCATCCCCCCCCCCCGACCCGGGACTACAAAACCCTCCACCATATGGATGAGGACTCATTTAAAGGGAATAGGTCAGGACTGAGATATGGGATCTGCCATTACTGACTTATATGACCCCGGGGGGGGGGGGGGGTCCTGACACCCCTTCCATCCTCCGGGCCAGGTTCTGGCAGAGATCAATGACTCAGCAAATAATGGAGGAAGGATGGAAATGACGGCTCTAGAGCTCCAATAAGTCAGAACGGTCGGCTTCCATCATTTCTATCATGACGGTGGTCCCTGGCTCTGTCCCCGCCCACCTCAGGGCGTTCCAGCTCCTTCCTTTACATTCTACATGATATGGTCTGTGCTGGCCCAGGCAAAGGGGGGGGGGAAACAGAGATCCAATGTATGAGTACAGGGGGGGGACAGAGATACAATGTATGAGTACAGGGGGGGGGGACAGAGATCCAATGTATGAGTACAGGGGGGGGACAGAGATCCAATGTATGAGTACGGGGGGGGGGAGAACAGAGATCCAATGTATGAGTACAGGGGGGGGGGACAGAGATCCAATGTATGAGTACAGGGGGGGACAGAGATCCAATGTATGAGTACGGGGGGGGGGAGAACAGAGATCCAATGTATGAGTACAGGGGGGGGGACAGAGATCCAATGTATGAGTACGGGGGGGGGGGACAGAGATCCAATGTATGAGTACGGGGGGGGGGGACAGAGATCCAATGTATGAGTACGGGGGGGGGACAGAGATCCAATGTATGAGTACAGGGGGGGGGACAGAGATCCAATGTATGAGTACAGGGGGGGGGACAGAGATCCAATGTATGAGTACAGGGGGGGGGACAGAGATCCAATGTATGAGTACAGGGGGGGGACAGAGATCCAATGTATGAGTACAGGGGGGGGGAGAACAGAGATCCAATGTATGAGTACAGGGGGGGACAGAGATCCAATGTATGAGTACAGGGGGGGACAGAGATCAAATGTATGAGTACGGGGGGGGGGGGACAGAGATCAAATGTATGAGTACGGGGGGGGGACAGAGATCCAATGTATGAGTACAGGGGGGGGACAGAGATCCAATGTATGAGTACAGGGGGGGGGGACAGAGATCCAATGTATGAGTACAGGGGGGGGGGGACAGAGATCCAATGTATGAGTACAGGGGGGGGGGGACAGAGATCCAATGTATGAGTACAGGGGGGGGGACAGAGATCCAATGTATGAGTACAGGGGGGGGGACAGAGATCCAATGTATGAGTACAGGGGGGGGGGGGGACAGAGATCCAATGTATGAGTACAGGGGGGGGACAGAGATCCAATGTATGAGTACAGGGGGGGGGGGACAGAGATCCAATGTATGAGTACAGGGGGGGGGGGAGAACAGAGATCCAATGTATGAGTACAGGGGGGGGACAGAGATCCAATGTATGAGTACAGGGGGGGGGGGGACAGAGATCCAATGTATGAGTACAGGGGGGGGGACAGAGATCCAATGTATGAGTACAGGGGGGGGGACAGAGATCCAATGTATGAGTACAGGGGGGGGGGGGGAGAACAGAGATCCAATGTATGAGTACAGGGGGGGGACAGAGATCCAATGTATGAGTACAGGGGGGGACAGAGATCCAATGTATGAGTACGGGGGGGGACAGAGATCAAATGTATGAGTACAGGGGGGGGGACAGAGATCCAATGTATGAGTACAGGGGGGGGGGGACAGAGATCCAATGTATGAGTACAGGGGGGGGGGGACAGAGATCCAATGTATGAGTACAGGGGGGGGGGGGGACAGAGATCCAATGTATGAGTACAGGGGGGGGGGGGGACAGAGATCCAATGTATGAGTACAGGGGGGGGGGGGGACAGAGATCCAATGTATGAGTACAGGGGGGGGGGGGACAGAGATCCAATGTATGAGTACAGGGGGGGGGGACAGAGATCCAATGTATGAGTACAGGGGGGGGGACAGAGATCCAATGTATGAGTACAGGGGGGGGGACAGAGATCCAATGTATGAGTACAGGGGGGGGGACAGAGATCTAATGTATGAGTACGGGGGGGGGACAGAGATCTAATGTATGAGTACGGGGGGGGGACAGAGATCTAATGTATGAGTACGGGGGGGGGGGACAGAGATCTAATGTATGAGTACGGGGGGGGGGGGGAACAGAGATCCAACGTATGAGTACAGGGGGGGGAACAGAGATCCAACGTATGAGTACAGGGGGGGGGAACAGAGATCCAACGTATGAGTACAGGGGGGGGAACAGAGATCCAACGTATGAGTACAGGGGGGGAACAGAGATCCAACGTATGAGTACAGGGGGGGGGACAGAGATCCAACGTATGAGTACAGGGGGGGGGGGACAGAGATCCAACGTATGAGTACAGGGGGGGGGGGGGAACAGAGATCCAATGTATGAGTACAGGGGGGGGGGAACAGAGATCCAATGTATGAGTACAGGGGGGGGGGGAACAGAGATCCAATGTATGAGTACAGGGGGGGGGGGAACAGAGATCCAATGTATGAGTACAGGGGGGGGGGGCAGAGATCCAATGTATGAGTACAGGGGGGGGGGCAGAGATCCAATGTATGAGTACAGGGGGGGGGGGGGACAGAGATCCAATGTATGAGTACAGGGGGGGGACAGAGATCCAATGTATGAGTACAGGGGGGGGGGGACAGAGATCCAATGTATGAGTACAGGGGGGGGGGGACAGAGATCCAATGTATGAGTACAGGGGGGGGACAGAGATACAATGTATGAGTACAGGGGGGGGACAGAGATACAATGTATGAGTACAGGGGGGGGGGGACAGAGATCCAATGTATGAGTACAGGGGGGGAACAGAGATCCAATGTATGAGTACAGGGGGGGAACAGAGATACAATGTATGAGTACAGGGGGGGAACAGAGATACAATGTATGAGTACAGGGGGGGGGGACAGAGATCCAATGTATGAGTACAGGGGGGGGGACAGAGATCCAATGTATGAGTACAGGGGGGGGGACAGAGATCCAATGTATGAGTACAGGGGGGGGGGACAGAGATACAATGTATGAGTACAGGGGGGGGGGGGGACAGAGATCCAATGTATGAGTACAGGGGGGGAACAGAGATACAATGTATGAGTACAGGGGGGGGACAGAGATCCAATGTATGAGTACAGGGGGGGGGACAGAGATCCAATGTATGAGTACAGGGGGGGGGGGGACAGAGATCCAATGTATGAGTACGGGGGGGGGGGGAAACAGAGATTCAATGTATGAGTACAGGGGGGGGACAGAGATACAATGTATGAGTACAGGGGGGGGACAGAGATACAATGTATGAGTACAGGGGGGGGGGACAGAGATACAATGTATGAGTACAGGGGGGGGGGGACAGAGATACAATGTATGAGTACGGGGGGTGGGGGGGTAGAGAGCCAATGTAGAGTACAATGTATAAGGACAGAGAACTGGGGGATTAAAGACATGGTCCAACCAGATGGGGGGCAGAGACCAATGTAGCTGGATGGGGGGGGTGGGGGGGGTGGGGGGGGTGGAGGGGAGACTCAATGTATAAAGACATGACATGGGGGAAGAGGGTCACCTAAACGGTGGGTGGGGGGGTCAGAGACCCAACATATGAGGATGGAGAGGGACAGGGATTCAATGTATAAGGACAGGGTGGGGGGGATGAGGATGTGAAAAAGAGGGGGTTCAGAGATCGGATGTATGGGGATGAAGAGGGGGGGGGGAATCGGGAGGCAGAGACACAATGGATGGGGAAGGGAGAGGGACAGGGGGGTGCAATATATATGAGGACAGGATTGGGGGGGGGGGGATAAAAGGTGGAGGTGGTGTTGGGGGGGGGGGTTACAGAGAAATAATGTACGAGGTAAGAGACCTGATATATGATTGTACGGACGGGGAGGGGGTCTCTCGTGGAGATACAATGTATCAGGTATGCGACACATGGGATGGGGGGGAGGGGGTGATGGGGAGCAAAACAGAAGCAGACAGGATCAGGAGCATAATGTGCATAACCAATCAGCTTCTAGCTTTCATTTCCAAACCTTTACTGAACAATCAGAAGATGGAAGCAGATTGGTCGCTATGCCCCCCCTTGTAGGGGACAAGTGACACTGGGGGGTGAGTGGAATAGTATAGAAGTATAGATACAATGTATCCAGTAAATGAAGGACAGAGAGATACAATGTATCAGGTGGGGGATGATCTATGGAGGATATGGAGGGGGGTGATCTATTGATATGGTGGGGTGGGGGAGGGGAGGGGGGTGATGTACATATACAATGTATCAGGTGGGGGTGATCTATGGATATGAAGGGGAAGGGGGAGATCTATGGAGGATATGGAGGGGGAGGGGGGGGAGACGTTAACCAATGGTCCTTCTCCTCGGGTCACTCACCCCCGGCGGGTGAAGATGAAGGGCGTCGCTTGGCGGATCCGGGCCACACTCTGCTCGCCGGTGGCGGGGCTCTCGGGCCCCTGGAAGGAGGATGAGAAGGGCCACAGTCCCCGGGCTCTGGATCCGCTGCCGCCCATGTCGGGTCACTCCGGGAGTCTCCGCCCCCCTCCTCCCGGGATCTCCCCCCCGCCGGTCTCCTGTCACTCCGCTCCGCTGCCTCCCTGCGTCACTTCCGCGGCCGGACAGCGGGCTCACGTGACCCGCAGCCAATCAGTACCAGGAGCAGAGGGCGGGGCTAAGGACCAGAGCGAGGCGAGGAGCGCAGGGATGACATCGCGTGGATCTCATGTGCTGATACAGTGTAGCGATGTTCCCGGGGCGCCTCTCAGAACCCGATTGGCTGGGGAACTAGTGACGTCATGACAGTCCCAGGGGAGCCCAAAGTGCAGAGAATGGGGAGGGGAGGATTCCAGTGGGGTTATATACAGTCTGCCATTATATATATATATATATATATATATATATATATATATATATATATATATATGGGGGGAGGGGGCATACCATTATAATCTGATTTTTTTTTTCAGATGGAGCAGAGAAAGGATACAGAAAGGGAAATTAGATGAATTATGTTCTCCCGTGTCAGCAAAACAGGTGTCCCCATTGGAGAGATTTTCTTCACTTCCTGTCTCAGTGACACAACCGGAAGTGGCATAAATTTACCTCTTTATTGTCAGCATAACAGGTGTCCCCACTGGAGAGATTTTCCCCTCACTTCCCGTTCCAGTGACAACTGTAACATTTTTATTTCCCCATCACTTCCTGCCTCAGTGACACAGCAACATATTGGATCAATTCTATTTTTAGGTGTCAGAAAAACAGGTGTCCCCATTGGGGAGATTTTTCTTCACTTCCTGTCTTAGTGACACAACAGGAACTGAGATGATCTCTCCTCTTCATTGTAACCAAAACAGGTGTCCCCATTGTAGAGATTTCCCTTCAATTTCTGTCTCAGACAGTGACACAACGGGAAGTAAGATGAATTCTCCTCTTAGGTGTCAGCAAAACAGGTGTCCCCACTAGGGAGATTTCTCCTCACTTCCTGTTCCAGTGACAAATGTAACATTTTGGATTCCTTCTCCTCCAACACAACCTGCCATATATGGAGTAATAGAATTATCTTGTATGATTGTAAGCGCCATCTAGTGGCCATAATGCAGTATTTGCTTTTTAATACCTCATTCGGGTTAAAAAAAAAAAAAAAAAAAAGGAAATAGTTGTCAGAAAAACAAATGTCCCCCATTGGGATATTTCCCCTCACTTCATTTTCCAGAGACAACTGTAACATTTTGGATTCCCCATCACTTCCTGTCTCGGTGACACAACAGGACGTTGCATACATTCTTTTCTTAGGTGCCAGCAAAACAGGTGTCCCCACTGGGAAGATTTCCCTTCACTTCCTGTCTCAGTGACACAACAGGAAGTAAGATGAATTCTCCTCTTAAGGTGTCAGCAAACAGATGTCCCCACTCGGGAAAATTTACCTTTACTTTCTGTTCCAGTGACAACTGTAACATTTTGGATTCCCCATCACTTCCTGTCTCAGTGACACAAGAGGAAGTAAAATAAATTATCCTCTTAGGTGTCAGCAAAACAGGTGTCCCCACTGGGGAGATTTACCTTTACTTCCTGTTCCAGTGACAACTGTAACATTTTCATTTCATTCATTTTTTGTTTTTTTCCCGTAAATTGGAAAATTCTGAAATTTGAAAATCTGAAAATAAAAAGAAAATCCAAAAATTCGAAATAATAACTAACTAACAATAACTTTAATTTCTTTTCAAATTTGGCTGTTAGAGAATGTAACAAATACGAATTTATCTAAAATAACGAATGACGCATCTAAACAAATGGAACGGAACGAATTAATAATAAATAATAATGATTAAAAGTAATTAGTTCCGTTCCATTCGTTTACACGCGGCATTTGTTATTTCGGATAATTCATAACTTCGGATGAATTCGTATTCGTTACGTTCACTAACAGCCAAATTTGAAAGGAAATTCCAATACTTATAATTTAATGGTTTGGTAATAGATAAGTTATTATTAGTTAGTAATCATTTCAGATTTTTCCAATTTTCGAATTTTCGTTCTCCTTTTTCGGATTTTCCTTCTTTTGAATTTCAGATTATCATTCTTATTTACGGATTTTCGAATTTCCGAATTTTTGGATTTTTTGAATTTCCGAATTTTTCGAATTTCCAAAATTTCGAATATTCGAAAAAATTTGTTAAACGAGCTTTCGTTCTTTTGGATATCTCCGAATTAAGGGATTTGTCGAAATTCGTTAAAAAACTAATTTCAAATGAAACGATTCGTAACTTCGGATAAATCCGTATTCGTTACGTTCTCTAACAGCCAAATTTGAAAGGAAATTCCAATACCTATAATTTATTAGTTTAGTAATAATTAAGTTGTTATTAGATAGTTATTATTTCAGATTTTCCAATTTTCGGGTTTTTAAATTTTCGTTCTTCTTTTCGGATTTTCGTTCTTTTGAATTTTCCAGATTATCATTCTTATTTACGAATTTTCGGATTTTCGAATTTTCGGATTTTTGAATTTCCGAATTTTCGAATTTTCGGATTTTCAAATTTTCGAATTTCCGAATTTCCGAATTTTCCGATTTTTGGATTTCTTGAATATCGAATTTCCGAATTTTAGAATTTCCGCATTTCCGAATTTTTCGAATTTCCAAAATTTTGAACATTCGAAAAAATTTGTTAAACGGGCTTTCGTTCTTTTGGATATCTCCGAATTAAGGGACTTGTTGAAATTATTTCAAAAACGAATTCCAAGTGAAAGGAATTGCACATGTCTAATACCATGCCCGGCGTGACTCTGGGAGGAGCCCATGGCCAGGCCGGGCTTTTTTCTTTGTTTAGGCTCCTCCAGTATTATACTTTTCTTCACTTTTTGGGAATTGTTTCATGAAATACTTGTACACTGCTGGAACCTTTTCTCCCTCACCCTTAGTTATGGTTTCACCTTCCATATTCCCCAATTCACTTTGCTTTGTGCCCCTTTAACAGTCACCAACGTAATTACCCCCCAACTCACTATATTAGCACTAGTTTTATACCATAGTTATACAGAGGATATAAAAAGTCTACACACCCCTGTTGGTAAAATGTCAGGTTTCTGTGATGGAAAAAAAATGAGACAAAGATAAATCATTTTAGAACTTTTTCCACCTTTTTTTTTCTTCTTTTTTTTCGGTCATTCGTTATAATTGAAATTCATAAATTCGAAAATTTGTAAATTCGTAAATTCGAAAATCCAAAAATTCGAAAATCTGAAAATTCGAAAGAAGGACAATCCAAAAATTCGAAATAATAGCTAACTAACTAGCTAATAATAATTATTAAATGATGGGTATTGGAATTTCCTTTCAAATTAGGCTGTTGGTGAACATAACGAATACAAATTTATCTGAAGTTACAAATTATCTGAAAAAATAAATGCCGTATCTAAATGACTGCAATGTAACAAATTCATAATAATAAATAACAATAATAATAATAATAAAAACGTATTATTATTATTAATTATTTCCGTTCATTTTGTTTAGATGAGGCATTCTTTATTTCAGATAATTCGGGACTTCAGATAAATTTGTATTTGTTACGTTCACTAACAGCCAAATTTGAAAGGAAATTACAATACCTCTAATTTAATAGTTATTATTAGTTAGCTATTATTTCGAATTTTCAGATTTTCATTCTTTCGAATTTTTGGATTAATTAATTTAATAGTTAGTTATTATTAGTTAGTTATTATTTCAAGTTTTTGGATTTTCGGATCCTTTCTTATTTTCGGATTTTTGGATTTTCTAATTTCCGAATTTTCGAAATCCGAATTCGGAAATTCAAAAATTCGAAAATCCAAAAATTCGAAAGAAGGAAAATCCAAAAATTCGAAATAATAGCTAACTAACTAATGATAATTATTAAATGATAGGTATTGGAATCTCCTTTCAAATTAGGCTGTTGGTGAACGTAACGAATACAAATTTATCTGAAGTTACAAATTATCTGAAATAATAAATGCCGTATCTAAACGACTGCAATGTAACGAATTCATAATAACAATAATAATAAAAACGTATTATTATTATTAATTATTTCCATTCATTTTGTTTAGATGCGGCATTCTTTATTTCAGATAAATTCGTATTTGTTACGTTCACTATCAGCCAAATTTGAAAAGAAACTCCAATACCTATAATTTAATAGTTATTATTAGTTAGTTAGCTATTATTTCGAATTTTCAGATTTTCATTCTTTCGAATTTTTGGATTAATTAATTTAATAGTTAGTTATTATTAGTTAGTTAGTTATTATTTCAAGTTTTTGGATTTTCGGATTTTCGGATCCTTTCTTATTTTTGGATTTTTGGATTTTCGGATCCTTTCTTATTTTCGGATTTTTGGATTTTCTAATTTCAGAATTTTCGAAATCCGAATTCGTAAATTCGAAAATTCGAAAGAATGAAAATCCGATCATTTCAGAACTTTTTCCACCTTTTTTTTTTTTTTTTTTCGGGTCATTAGTTATAATCGAAAATCGTAAATTCGAAAATTTGTAAATTGGAAATTCGAAAATCCGGAAATCCGAAAATGCAAAAATGTGAAAATCCAGAAATCCGAAAATGCAAAAATTTGTAAATTCAAAAAGTCGAAAATTCAAAAATCCACAAATTTGAAAATTAGAAAATCTGAAAATTCGAAAGAATGAAAATCCGATCATTTCAGAACTTTTTCCACCTTTTTTTTTTTTTTTTTTTCGGGTCATTAGTTATAATCGAAAATCGTAAATTCGAAAATTTGTAAATTGGAAATTTGAAAATCCGGAAATCCGAAAATGTAAAAATGTGAAAATCCAGAAATCCGAAAATGCAAAAATTTGTAAATTAGTAAATTCGAAAATTCAAAAACCTGGAAATTTGAAAATGAGAAAATCTGAAAAATTCGAAAGAATGAAAATCCGAAAATTCAAAATAATAGCTAACTAATGAACTAATAATAACTATTAAATGATAGGTATTGGAATTTCTTTTCAAATCTGGCTATTAGACAAAGTAACAAATACGAATTTATCCGAAGTTACGAATGCCGCATCTAAACGAACGGAACAGATTAATAAGAAATAATATTATTAATAATAAAAAGTCTTTATTATTATTGTTATTGATTACTATTAATAATTCATTACGTTCCGTTTGTTTAGACGCGGCATTCGTTATTTCTGATAATTCGCAACTTCGGATAAATTCGTATTGGTTACATTCACTAACTTTGAAAATTTGAAAGGAAATTCCAATACCTAGAATTTAATAGTTAGTAAATGTTGGTAAAATGTCAGGTTTCAGCTTTTTATAGCACTGATCGCTGTTTAACTGTCAATCGACGCAAAAATGTGTCAAAAGTGTAGGATGTGTCTGCCGCAATGTCGCAGTCCTGATAAAAATCGCAGATCTCCGCCATTACTAGTAAAAAAAATATAATAATAAAAATGCCATAAATCTATCCCCTATTTTGTAGATTCTATAACTTTTGCGCAAACCAATCAATATATGCTTATTGCGATTTTTATTACCAACAATATGTAGAAGAATACATATCGGCCTAAACTGAGAAAAAAAATTTGCTTTTTTTAAAAAATAATTGGGGATATTTATTATAGCAAAAAAGTAAAAAATATTGTTTTCTTTTTTCAAAATTGTTGCTATTTTTTTGTTTATAGCGCAAAAAATAAACACCACAGAGGTGATCCACCAAAATAAATCTCTGTGGGGGAAAAAGGACGTCAATTTTGTTTGTGTACAGCGTCGCACGACTGCGCAATTGTCAGCTAAAGTAACGCACTGCCGTAAAATGGCCTGGTCATGAAGGGAGGGGGGGGTAAATCTTCCGGAGGTCTACTGGATATATTGCAGGTAACATGTGCCCACTAGATGGCGCTTCTGATCATACAATATACTGTATATATACAGTACAGAATGTGGGGAATTTCCTTGGAGTCGGGTGGATTTGGATCACAGCTTTTTTTTTTTTTCATACATAGAAACCCTTAAAGTGGAACTCCCTCCCCTCCCCCCCTCCTCCAGAGCTGACTTCTTCCAGGCTCAGGATCAGCCATCCTGATTGGCCATTGGGGATGGCATAACCCCCCACGCAAGAGCATATCGATCTACAGTGTCCGGAAGATTGGGAAGAGACAGGTGAGAATCCAAGTCTCAGCCAAGCTTGCCGGGTAAGCAGCCCTGTAGGGGTTAGGATAGTAATTGTACATTCCACTAGAGGGCGCTGTGTACCAAATGACTGAAAGGGTATAGTGGAAATTATTTCCATGAGCAAGGATTTCCGGGGGCCCCAATCCGCCATATTGTACACTGACATGAGCAAGGATCTCCGGGGGCCCCAATCCACCATATTGTACACTGACATGAGCAAGGATCTCCGGGGGCCCCAATCCACCATATTGTACACTGACATGAACAAGGATCTCCGGGGGCCCCAATCCACCATATTGTACACTGACATGAACAAGGATTTCCGGGGGCCCCAATCCGCCATATTGTACACTGACATGAGCAAGGATCCCCAGGGGGCCCCAATACGCCATATTGTACACTGACATGAGCACGGATCTCCAGGGGCCCCAATCCGCCATATTGTACACTGACATGAGCAAGGATCTCCAGGGGCCCCAATCCGCCATATTGTACACTGACATGAGCAAGGATCTTTAGGGGCCCCAATCCATCATATTGTACACTGACATGAGCAAGGATCTCCAGGGGCCCCAATCCATCATATTGTACACTGACATGAACAAGGATCTCCAGGGGCCCCAATCCATCATATTGTACACTGACATGAACAAGGATCTCCAGGGGCCCCAATCCATCATATTGTACACTGACATGAACAAGGATCTCCAGGGGCCCCAATCCATCATATTGTACACTGACATGAACAAGGATCTCCAGGGGCCCCAATCCATCATATTGTACACTGACATGAACAAGGATCTTTAGGGGCCCCAATCCGCCATATTGTACACTGACATGAGCAAGGATCCCCAGGGGGCCCCAATCCGTCATATTGTACACTGACATGAACAAGGATCTCCAGGGGCCCCAATCTGCCATATTGTACACTGACATGAGCAAGGATCCCCAGGGGCCCCAATCTGTCATATTGTACACTGACATGAGCAAGGATCTCCAGGGGCCCCAATCCACCATATTGTACACTGACATGAACAAGGATCCCCAGGGGCCCCAATCTGTCATATTGTACACTGACATGAGCAAGGATCTTTAGGGGCCCCAATCCGCCATATTGTACACTGACATGAGCAAGGATCTCCAGGGGCCCCAATCCACCATATTGTACACTGACATGAACAAGGATCTCCAGGGGCCCCAATCTGTCATATTGTACACTGACATGAGCAAGGATCTTTAGGGGCCCCAATCCGCCATATTGTACACTGACATGAGCAAGGATCTCCAGGGGCCCCAATCTGCCATATTGTACACTGACATGAACAAGGATCTAAAGGGGCCCCAATCCATCATATTGTACACTGACATGAGAAAGGGTCTTTAGGGGCCCCAATCCATCATATTGTACACTGACATGAGCAAGGATCTTTAGGGGCCCCAATCCACCATATTGTATACTGACATGAGAAAGGGTCTTTAGGGGCCCCAATCCATCATATTGTACACTGACATGAGCAAGGGTCTTTAGGGGCCCCAATCCATCATATTGTACACTGACATGAGAAAGGGTCTTTAGGGGCCCCAATCCATCATATTGTACACTGACATGAGCAAGGATCTTTAGGGGCCCCAATCCTCCATATTGTACACTGACATGAGCAAGGATCTTTAGGGGCCCCAATCCTCCATATTGTATACTGACATGAGAAAGGGTCTTTAGGGGCCCCAATCCATCATATTGTACACTGACATGAGCAAGGGTCTTTAGGGGCCCCAATCCTCCATATTGTACACTGACATGAGAAAGGGTCTTTAGGGGCCCCAATCCTCCATATTGTACACTGACATGAGCAAGGATCTTTAGGGGCCCCAATCCACCATATTGTACACTGACATGAGCAAGGATCTTTAGGGGCCCCAATCCACCATATTGTACATTGACATGAGCAAGGATCTTTAGGGGCCCCAATCCACCATATTGTACATTGACATGAGCAAGGATTTCCGAGGGCCCCAATCTGCCATATTGTACACTGACATGAACAACAATCCCCAGGGGGGCCCAATCATCCATATTGTACACTGACATGAGCAAAGGTCTTCAGGGGCCCCAATTCGCCACTGGGGAATCTGCATTTATATTTTTCTTGTGTGAATGGGAAAGGTTTCCAGGTTGAATGTGTGAATCAGGAAAATACCACATTATGGCCACTAGATGGAGTTGAAGTCCATAGTAAATAGTATTTATTACATATGATTATCAGCGCCATCTGGTGACCATAATGTGGTACTGTGGTTCCTGATTCACACATTCCACCTGGAGAGAAAAAAGCCTAATAACATTTGATTTTGCCCAAGAAAGAAGGCACATGCACAGGCCGCAGGGCTCCTAAACGTTTAATTTTGAAACAGAGATTTCAGATGTGTTTTATAAGACAACCGAGTACATAGGAATACATGATCCATGGGGGGAGCAGTGGTGGGTAAAGGGGCCCCTATATGGGTACACACCACCCAATGGGCAGCCTCATACCCTTTTGCCGAATGTGCTTCCCAGTTCTGGCACCTCATTACTGGAAAGGGGTTTAACTTTGGGCGTGTTTTTACAACAGATGATTCTTCATGAGTATTAAATCAACACAATAAACACACTTTGGGGTGGAGCTGGTTGTCCTGTGAAACTGCATGTACATTCATTCCATGTGAATGGGGGGCAAAATTGAATGTTATTGGGCTTTTTTATCTCCAGATTGAATGTGTGAATCAGGAAAGTACCGCATTATGGTCACTAGGTGGAGCTGATGATCATAAGAAACAAATACTTATTTACTATGGTCGGCAGCTCCATCTAGTGGCCATGAGATGGTATTTTCCTGATTCACACAATTTGGAAAGTACCACATTATGGTCACTAGATGGCACTGACGATCATAAGTAACAAGTATTTTTTACTATGGTTGGCGGCTCCATCTAGAGGCCATGATATGGTATTTTCCCTGATTCACACATTGAACCCGGAGAGGTTTATGTTGCAATTAATGTTGGCGTGTATTTTTGCATACCATGAACCTCTTCTTTTTCCTTTTTCTTAGTATTATATCGGGGTGTAATTATGAAAAATATGCTTGGGGCAAAATCGAATGTTCTCAGGTCATATTCTCTCGGATTGAATGTGTGAATTGGAAACATGCGGCTTTATGGCCACTAGATGGCACTGACCATCCTATGTGTGCTTCTCTGCGCCATCTAGTGGCCATAATGAGGTATTTTACCATTCGCACATTCAATTTGTAATAAAATAGCCTGAGAACATTCGATTTTAAGTTTTGATGGACAAACAGCTATGCAAATTTTTTTTCAATCAATACAACCCTTAGTGTGCGGATATGGTGTGTGCGACTGTGAATCTATTTCCTCTGACTACTTTCTTTTTCTTTTATACGTTCTCAGCAGTGTAATGAGGGCCCCTAGGGTCTTGTATGGGGTCCTTATGATCCCCCAATGATTGGAGGTGACAGCTGGATTATTACTGCTCTCCTCTTCTTCTCTTTACGCTTTGATGTGGCGGCGGAATGCACGCTGTGTTTGGCCATCCAGCTTCTTCCTCCCATCTCTCAGCCCATCCTCCATGGAGCCCCGCCCTGTGCCATTTGCACTGTTGGGTTATTGCCAGGTTCTTGTGATGTCACGGGAAGATTCTCATGTGTCATGAGACCAAACAGCATCAACACTTTTCACCAGTGTGCGACCCGTAAGAAGGGCGCAGGGGCGCGGCCCCCCCTATCTATGCGCCCGCCCCCTAATCTACATGCGGGGCACCAGACGCATTTATCCCAATGGGGTTTTTTTTTTTTTTTTAAGCACATGATTAGAGCCTGAGGCTCTAATTGGCTTCAAAAAAGGGTGGGCTCGGGGCGCAGAGCACTGCGCCCCGAGCCCACCCAGTTGTTGTCTTCCTGCTTCTCCTCCCGGCCAATCCCGGCTCAGGAAGCGGGTCCTAAGACGCGGGTTAAGCCGAGGAGAAGGAGGGAGGAGATGCGGGGAAGCCGAGGAGAAGGAGGGAGGAGACAGGGGAATTGACTTTAAAAAAGGGTGGGCCGAGTGTGAAATTATCCCATGTGACCATGAAGAGCCAATGTAGTGAAAGCTGGTAATGTAATGAGATCATGTGATCATTCATATTGAATGTAGCAATTAAAAGTTGGCAGCGTAACGTGTCTTCTTCCTGAATCTCGGTGATCTTTGTGTATTTCTCCCAGATCTGTGCAATAATCCAGGATGAGACTTCCTGTAATAAAGACCAATCACTGCTGCTCTCGCTCCTTGTGCAGGGGGACTGGTCTTGTCTCCGCCCCCTCCTGTAGTTTTCTGTAGTGGGTGGAGCCTAATGGGTCCCTCCCACAGCTCTGCTCTCTGCACAAACTATGTACAGCACAGTGATGATGTCACTGTTACTTTTAAAAAGTAATATCTGGTCTTGCATATATTTGGAGAATACTAGACATGTGCAATTAGTTTAGTTCCGAATTTGTTTTTTACCGAATTTAGACAAATTCGGTAATTTTCAAATTTTTTCCGGAAATTTGGAAATCCAAAAATAAGAATAAAAATCCGAAAATCTGAAATAATAACCAACTAATAATAACTTAACAATTACCAGCTATTAAATTCTAGGTATTGGAATTTCCCTTCAAATTTGGATGTTAGTGAACGTAACGAATACGAATTTATCTAAAGTTACAAATTATCCGAAATAACGAATGCCGCATCTAAACAACTGGAATGTAACAAATTAATAATAATAAATAATAATAACTAATAAAAACGTATTATTAATTTGTTCCGTTCAATTAGATGCGGCATTATTTATTTCGGATAATTCGTAACTTCGGATAAATTCGTATTTGTTACGTTCACTAACAGCCAAATTTGAAAGGAAATTCCAATACCTATACATTAATAGTTAGTTATTTCGAATTTTTGGATTTACTGATTTTCCTTTCTTATTTTCGGATTTTTTGATTTTTTCATTTCCGAATTTCCAAATTTTCGAATTCCGAATTTCCAAAAAAAAAAAAAAATGAATGAAACGCAAACTTATTAATTTTTCGGCAGTGCACATGTCTAGAGAATACAGAGCGTATTTATATTCTTTGTGACTATTGAGAGATGTATTTAAATGAAAGTTATTGTGCCCGGAGTTCGACTTAAAGTATATTATATATATTAAATTACAGTATTGGATGGCGCAGGGAAGGATTGGAACCCCTGTCAGGTTTTTATCCCTGTCTGTGTCCCTACAGGTGAGAATTACTCATTACTTACCGTTGTCACCAAAACAGGAAATGATGGGAAACCCAAGATTTTTACAGTTGGCACCAAAACAGGAACAGAGGGGAAATCTTTTGATGGAGACACTCGTTCTGGGATAGTTCTCTCTTTGGAGCGATTTCATCTCACTTCCTGTTGTGTCTCTGGGACAGGAAGTGCAGGTAAATCTCCCCAGTGGGGACATAGACAGTAATAAAACAACTGGTTTATTACAGGGACAGAGGGGAAATCGTCCGATAGAGACACTCATTCTGGGATAATTCTCACTTTGGAGAGATTTCATCTCACTTCCTGTTGTGTCTGTGGGACAGGAAGTGATGGGATATCCAAGATTTGACAGGTGTCACCAGAACAGGAACAGAGGGGAAACCTTCCGATGGAGACACTCGTTCAAAGAGAGAGTTATCCCAGGAGAGATTTCATCTCACTTCCTGTTGTGTCTCTGGGACAGGAAGTGATGGGATATCCAAGATTTGACAGGTGTCGCCAGAACAGGAACAGAGGGGAAATCTACCGATGGAGACACTCGTTCTGGAATAATTCTCTCTTTGGAGAGATTTCATCTCACTTCCTGTTGTGTCTCTGGGACAGGAAGTGCAGGTAAATCTGCCCAGTGGGGACATAGACAGTAATAAAACAACTGGTTACCACTTCATGCAAAACCAAACCAAAACTATTTTGTATGGATTGGTAGAATTTAGATTCCCCCCCCCCAAAAAAAAACCTCCTCTAGAGAAATATTTCATTGTAAGGCCTGAGCAGTTCATCTTTAATCTTACAAACATCACATATCAAGTGCATCGTAACAACATATAAAAGACGAAGACAACATATAAAAAGTGCTGACAGGCAGCTGTGTCCCCATGTGAACCCCAGCGGTGCAGTAAATGGGGTGACGTTACATCGCCCCCCTACATGTCCGCCTTGTTCCCGCATCTGGTGCCAGCTCCCGCCCCCCGTACATCCAGGACGTCGCATTTCCCTTTGCAGCTCAGAAATGGACCGGTCCTGAATTGTACCTGAACTCTGCAGCCGTGGAACATGATAAGTCAGTGTAGTGTCACTCTCTGGCTGCTCTCACTGTGACATCATCTCGTGTGTCCCATGCAGACACTCTCGCTCTCTTCCGCTCACTCACATACGCCCCTCCCCCCCCCTGACATGGGGGGAGGGGCGATCGGATGCCCGTTGGGCCAGGGGTACGCGCACCTCCCCCACATTCAGACTCAGTCACACCGCGTTTTTTGCGTCTTCGGGATCAGTCTCGCAGTCTTCATACGCTCCTTTTTTTTTTTTTCCTGCGGGGGTTGTTCGGTCGTCAGCCGGGGGGGCGCTCGGTCAGGGCCTCCTGCATCTGTTGGCGGCAGCGGGTGTAGCGCTGGACGATCTGGCGCATGTGCTCCTCCTCCTCCCGCTGCAGGATGCGCAGGAAGTTCTGCAGCTCCGGCATGCTGAAAGCGTCCCACTGCAAGAGACAAAACACATTGGTTAACCCCTTCCATACCGGGCACTTTACCCCCCACCCTTCCTGCCCAGGACTATTTTCAGCTTTCATCGCTGTCGCACTTTGAATGACAATTGCGCGGTCATACAACGCTGTACCCAAACTACATTTTTATCATTTTCTTCCCACAAATAGAGCTTTCTTTTGGTGGTATTTGATCACCTCTGGGGGGGTTTTATTTTTTGCTAAACAAACTAAAAAAGACCGAAATTTTAGGAAAAAAAAAAGTTTTTCGTTTTTGTTATAAAATTTTGTTTTCTCCTTCACTGACGGGCACTGAGGCTGCACTGATATGTAGAATTGATGGGCACTGATAGGCGGCACTGATGAGGAGGCACTGATATGTAGAATTGATGGGCACTGATACATGGCACTGATGGGCACTAATAGGTGGCATTGATGGGATTCACTGATAGGCAGCACTGATGGGCCCTGATAGATGGCACTGATAGATGGCACTGGATAGGCAGCACCCATGAGGAGCTACCAACAGGCATTACTGACTGGCATCTGAAGGGCACTGACAGGCATTACTGATGGGGCACTAACTGGCACATTTATAGGCACTGATTGCCACTTTGCTGGGCATGACAGGCATTACTGATGGGGCACTGATTGGCACATTTATGGGCACTGATTGGCACATTTATAAGGCACATTTATAGGCACTGACAGCCGTTACTAATGGGGCACAGACTGGCAGCTGATGGGCACTGATGAGGTGGCACTGATGAGGCTGCACTAATGGGCACTGATAAGGTGGCACTGATGGGCATTGATGAGGAGGCACTGATATGTAGAATTGATGAGCATTGATAGGCAGCACTGATATGCAGCACTGATGGGCACTGATACGCGGCACTGATGGGCACTAATAGGTGGCACTGATGGGCAGCACTGATAGATAGCACTGGATAGACAGCACTGATGAGGAGCTACTAACAGGCATTACCTACTGGCATCTGAAGGGCACTGACAGGCATTACTGATGGGGCATTAATTGGCACATTTATGGGCACTGATTGGCACGTTTATAGGCACTGACAGGCGTTACTAATGGGGCACAGACTGGCAGCTGATGGGCACCCTTCATGGGGGCTGTGCTGACAATCAATGTGCTGATTATCAGTACAGACCCCCCCTCTGACAAGGAGAGCTGCCAATCGGCTCTCCCTGTCGGCGCGAACCGAGGTTTACCGACACTTCCTGGTTCATGCTGTGATTGGTCACAGCTGATCACATTGTAAGGAGCCTCCGTCAGAGGATCCTTGCCACGATCGGAGATGCGGTGTGTCAGAGTGACACACCACATCACCGATCGCCGTGCTACGCGCCCCCTGCGGGAGCGCGCCGGCATGTTATCCTGAAAGACATCCAGTCAGGATAACAGAACCACCGCCCGTCCGTCATTCTGCTATAGGCCAGGCGGGAAATGGTTAAAGAAACCGTTTTCTGTTCTGAATAGATGTCGTTTGATTATGGGCAGTAGGAAAATACCACATCATGACCACTAGATTGAGGTGAGGAGAACATGAAATACGTCTTTGTAACAAGAGATACAATGTAACAATTTTAGAGGGAATTAGCAAATAAGTTTAACTATTAGCTACAAAGATAAATGGATCTCTTATGCTCCCCGGCGCCATCTAGTGGTCATAATGTGGTATTTTAATTCTATAATCAAACTGTAAAGTCACGCTGGTATCTGACACCCACCCCAGCTATGTGTCCTCTATTACATCATGCTGATTTCACCAAACCCTGGACCCCCTCCCAGTGCTATGAGAAGCCACTGGAATGACCAGACACTCCAGCTACAGCTAAAATGTCACCTTTGGGTGGATGCGATTTCACTTTACTGCAGCCAACAAGAACAAACGATTATCTGATCAACTGCAATATCTTATCAATCAAAGCCAATACCACTCATCTGTACTTCCCTTTTAACGCTTGAGTTCCGGTCACACTGATGCAGTGCTGGATTCATAGCGATTTCTGTGCGTTTCCCGCACCACATCACAATCGCACTCTATTCATGCGAACTGCTGCGAGTGCCAATGTTAAGTTATTGACACCTCAAAAAAAATAAATAAAAAGGGTTGCAAAATGCAGTGTAATTGTCTGAACCAGATCACATGACCCAATGCGATCCGATTCCAGTGTGGCAAAAAAAAATAAAAATGCATGCACCTTTTTGTTGCGGGTGCAGTGCGATTTGAGTCATACAAAATTAATAGGCTCAAATCGCACTGAAAAGAATCGCATGTGATGTGAACAGCAATGCGGTGCGATTCCTGTCTGAATCATATGCGATTTCCTGCACTGCATCAGTGTGAATTAGCATAGGAGTTAATGGGAACTCAGATAATTCATTCCACAGTGCCTTCTATTGTATGCAGTACCGCATGTGGCCAGAGGTGGGGGGGCGCCAGAGACACTCGGAAACACTCAGAAACCGTTCGGAGCTGCTCAGATGCACTCAGAAACAGTTGGAGAGGCTCGGAAACACTCAAGAACCGAGTGTTTTCGAGTGGCTCCGAGTGCATCCGAGTGTCACCGGCGCCCCCTGCACCTCTGGCCAAATGCAGTACTGCACACCACAGAGGCTTGAATCCTGCTCGTTTTGCGAGACAACGCTCACAAACTGAGTCAGGATTTGAAAAAAATAATTGCTCATATTGCGAAACGCTTGTAAAACCGCAATACTCGCAATCCAAGGTGTTACTGTATTTTATATTTTTTACAATTTTTTTTTTAATTTTTTTTTTGTTGGGGAGCCCCGTTAGGGGGCTTTGGTGAAATATCAGAAGTCTAAACGGGGGGGGGGGGAATCCTTGCCACACAGGGTGATTAGTGTGTGCCCAGGCACACCTGGCACAACCTGTGTGCACACCTACGTGTGACGCTGAGCCTCCACGATTGAATGAACTGAAATCCAAGAAATGAAAGGGGGTGGGGCCAGGGACAGTCAGGCTGGGGAGGAACAGCTAGATGATGCTGGACGTCCTCCAGCCAGGGGCGGGGCTCTTATCTGACTTGCTGCAGCTTCTGATGCACATGGTGAGGAGCTCACAGTGTGCGGTGAAATCAGAGGAAGCCGTTTCAGTCCAGGAGAGGAGCCGCTACAACTGTGCAAGATTGAAGGGGGGGGGGGTAAATATTTCAAGAGACGGGAAGCGTGATTTTTTTTTGGTTGTTCCCCTTTGCTCGGCCTGCGGAGTTGCAGAACGAGAAGTGAGACTACCCAGAGGGAACAGATGCCGGTGACGTCATGGCGAAGCGCAGGGAAGGAACTCACATTGACTTCTCCGGTCTCGTTCTCCTTCAGCACGAAGCTCAGAGATTTCTCGCACGGTCCGGCCAGCAGACGCAGCTTCAGCGGCTCCTCCTCATCCGATAATTTCTTCTGGCAGACTGCGGAGAGACAACAAACGTTTCGGGTTTTTTTTATTTCATTTTTACCTTTTTTTTTTTTTGTTACCTTTTTTTTTGTAAGTGATTACATTGTATCTCTTGTCACAAAGACAAATGTATGTCCTGTGCTCCTCAGCTCCATCTAGTGGTGGTATTTTACTACTGCCTATAACAGGAAAAGAGAAAATAGCCTAAAGAACTTTTTTTTTTTGCCTAATTTGCATGAAACAAATGTACATGCCGATTCACTGGAGCAATTGTTTTTTTTTTATAAAGAGACCCCTTTGTGGTTTTCCTCTTTCAGCAGGCGTGCAATCGACTGTATTCCTCAGCGATCCCATCCCCCCCCCCCCATGCACACAGAGAACGCTCTGGAAAGAAGTGACCTTTTATTATATAAACTTCTATGGAACGTGTTTAGATTTCTCCTCTTCCAGGATCCTCTGCACAATCTCATCTCCACCTCTCAGCAGCAGAGTTGTCATCCTGCCCTGTGAGCTCCTCCATATCGGGTCTATCAGATAGGAAGCCCAATGGGCAAGTGAAGGAGGCTGACAACGCTGCTGCTGATCGAGAGGTGGCGGTTTAGCGTTGTCACCCTGCAACAGGAAGTGCTGTTACTGGTGGGATCTCTTTTAGGTAAGAAACCCTGCAAATGGATTCAAAAGAAATTATTTGGCTAAAGCGGACCTAAGCCTAATGTACCTGGACCCCGCGCATGCGCACACACGCCACGGGTCACTCCGGGAAGCCCTTGCATCATTTCTGTCTCCTGGGATTTCTACGTCGTGCATCCCTGGAAGCAGCTTTGCGGAATCTCGTGAATGCGCAGAAATGCCGCCGGTGTACTGGCGGGCCCAATATGCAATATGTTTCTGCCAAGATGTCAGTGGAGCAGCGGATAGTGTCATTAGTGGGAGGAGTTATGCAAATATAAGAATGTCTTGATGGGGGAGTGTCAGTATAAAGGAGTGGGCATTCTTAGGCAGGCCGTATTTGCATAAGTAACGCCCACATGTGACACCATAGGTGTGCACAGCCTATTGCATTAGGGTGTGCACCCCAAAGCTCAAACACACATGGGTGCGCATATATATATATAGATATATACCGACGATGTCAGCAGAGCGGCGGGTTGTGTCATTAGCGCAGAGACTGGTGTGAGTAGGCTAGTGGATGCTGTCAGTAGATATTCATTTTATTACAGTAGTGCCTTGGATTATGAGCAAGAAGAATGCTTGTAATCCAAAGCACTCGTATATCAAAGCGAGTTTCCCCATCAATGGGAACTCAGATAATTTGTTCCACAGTGACTTTTATTGTATGCAGTACCGCATGTGGCCAGAGGCGGGGGGGGGCGCTGGAGACACTCGGTAAAACTCGGAAACCACTCGGAGCCGCTCAGATGCACTCGGAAACAGTCAGAGAGGCTGGGAATGGAGAGGAGAGTCGGGAATGGAGTGTTTCTGATTGGCTCCGAGTGCATCCGAGCGGGTCCTAATGTCACCAGCGCCCCCCCCCCCCCCTGCACCTCTGGCCAAATGCAGTACTGCACACCACAGAGGTTTGAATTCTGCTCGTTTTGCAAGACAACGCTCACAAACCGAGTCAGGATTTTTAGAAAATAATAGCTCGTATTGCGAAACGCTTGTAAACCGCGTTACTCGCGGCTCTGGAGAAGAGCAGTGTATGGAGCAAGATAAAGCCAGATTCCAAGGACTACTTTTTTTTTCCAATTTTTTTTTTTTTTTACAGTGACAATTTTTAGAAATATTTCATTTATTTATTATACATATTTTATATAAAATTCAATTTTTTTTTTTATAGTAAGGTGGTGTTCCATCCATACACATGAATTGTTTTAGAGGGTGACAACACTTTTCAGAGCCTGCAGTACTGGACCCTCTGTGTCACTGCCCCGCCCCCTGTTCTTTCCCTGAACTAGCAGTGAACACAACTACCAGCAGGGGCCGCCAGTAGGAATTGTGGGACCCTATGCAGCCTGCCTGACAGGACCACCGGAGGGGTAGGCAGGACAGGCGGCTGGCTTGGGTACTTCAGCAGGAGGGGGAGCAAAAAAAAGGGCAAGACCTTCACCCTATGCTGCTAAAGTAGTTTGCAGCTCATTGAAGGGGGGAGGGGGTGGTCAGGCGCTCATGGACCTTCTCCCTGTACAGATTCCCCTTTTTACTCTCTGTACACGCACCAAAGTACTTTCCCCTCCCCCCAGCCCCTTACAGAGCAGACACGCCCACTGCAAGCCTGATTTCAGATGATGTGTGAAAACTCAGTTTACAGTCAGATTTAAGATAATAAAGGCACTGAAAGGAACGACTGAAATAAACACAAATGAAGGGAGTTATAAATAGTTACATTGTATTTCTTCTCTCAAAAAAAAATCAAAGAGATTGGAATCCGCCATCCACCTCCCCACCCCCGCTCTGCGCGGCGCGGAACGTCTTTCTATTCAAGTGACAGACATCCGGCTGATTCTTCAATAGATGATGACATCACAGAGAAGTCTCTTCTGTGTACCGATCATCCATGAAGTGCGAATGAACATGAATACATTTGTAGAAACACAAGAATCGCGCTAAGTGGAAAAGTAAACAATAAATGAATGAAGAATAGTGAATAGATGAATAATCATTACAAAAGAAACAATATACGATATATGATAAAGTCTCTGTGAATATTGCATCAAATATTATCCACCCGTGCAGGACAAAAACATCCACACGAGACGATCTTCATCCACTTCTATACCGGTGGTGGATCACATCCTTATATCACATAGTGGATGAAGATCGTCTCGTGTGGATGTTTTTGTCCTGCACGGGTGGATAATATTTGATGCTATATTCACAGAGACGTTATCATATATCGTATATTGTTTCTTTTGTAATGATTATTCATCTATTCACTATTCTTCATTCATTTATTGTTTACTTTTCAACTTAGAGCGATTCTTGTGTTTCTATATCTGAGTAATATATGGGTGTCATATAATTAGAGTTGCTGCTTTTCACATTCATATTTATATTTGCTTGGGTTCATTTTTCACATTTGAGTTATTCATTTGTATAATCTAGCGCAGTTTTTTCCTTGGTTTTTATGAATACATTTGTGTCTAAATGTGTCTATAGGCAATTTTTTTCTTTGCTTTTTGCAGTTTGTGTCAACACCGGGCCGGTTCAGCCTCCCTACGGGCCCTGGTGTCACAGTGACAGGAAGTGACGGGAAATCCAAGATTATAGTTGTCACCTGAACAAGAATACAGGAGAAATCTTACAATGGGGCACTGGCAGTTGGTCAGATGATCGATCAGTCGGTTCCCACACTTACCCCATCTAGGTCGTGGGCTTCTCCCGGACCGGGCTTCTCCTCCCTCCTCCCTCCTCCTCCTCCGCTTCCCCCCCGTCTCCTCCCTCCTCCGCTTCCCCCCTGTCTCCTCCCTCCTCCTCCTCCGCTTCCCCCCGTCTCCTCCCTCCTCCTCCTCCGCTTCCCCCGCGTCTCCTCCCTCCTCCTCCTCCGCTTCCCCCGCGTCTCCTCCCTCCTCCTCCACTTCCCTGTGTCTCCTCCCTCCTCCTCCTCCGCTTCCCGTGTCTCCTCCGTCCTCCTCCTCATCTTCACACGTCTCCCCCCTCCTCCTCCTCCGCTTCCCCCGCGTCTCCTCCCACCTCCTCCGCTTCCCGTGTCTCCTCCTTCCTCCTCCTCCGCTTCCCCCGCGTCTCCTCCCTCCTCCTCCACTTCCTGTGTCTCCTCCGTCCTCCTCCTCAGCTTCACGCGTCTCCTCCCTCCTCCTCCTCGGCTTCCCATGCGTCTCCTCCCTCCTCCTCCTCGGCTTCCCATGCGTCTCCTCCCTCCTCCTCCGCTTCCCGCATCTCCTCCTCCTCCGCTTCCCGCATCTCCTCCCTCCTCCGCTTCCTCGGCTTCTCCGCATCTCCTCCGTCTCCTCCATCCTCCTCCTCCGCTTCCTCGCATCTCCTCCCTCCTCCTCCGCTTCTGACATCTCCTCCCTCTTCCGCTTCCTCGGCTTCTCCACGTCTCCTCCCTCCTCCTCCTCCTCCTCCTCGGCTTCCCCTGCGTCTCCTCCCTCCTCAGCTTCCTCGCGTCTCCTCCCTCCTCCGCTTCCTCGGCTTCTCCACGTCTCCTCCCTCCTCCTCCTCCTCGGCTTCCCCTGCATCTCCTCCCTCCTCTTCCTCGGCTTCCCTGCGTCTCCTCCCTCCTCCTTGGCTTCCCCTGCGTCTCCTCCCTCCTCCTTGGCTTCCCCTGCGTCTCCTCCCTCCTCCTTGGCTTCCCCTGCGTCTCCCTCCTCCTCCTCCTCCTCGGCTTCCCCTGCGTCTCCTCCCTCCTCCTCCTCGGCTTCCCCTGTGTCTCCTCCCTCCTCAGCTTCCTCGCGTCTCCTCCCTCCTCCACTTCCTCGGCTTCTCCACGTCTCCTCCCTCCTCCTCCTCGGCTTCCCCTGCATCTCCTCCCTCCTCTTCCTCGGCTTCCCCGCGTCTCCTCCCTCCTCCTTGGCTTCCCCTGCGTCTCCCCCCTCCTCCTCCTCAGCTTCCCCTGCGCCTCCTCCCTCCTCCTTCTCGGCTTCCCCGCGTCTCCTCCGTCCTCCTCCTCCTCGGCTTCCCCGCATCTCAATCCTCCTTCTCCTCGGCTTCCCCGCGTCTCCTCCCTCCTCCTCCTTGGCTTCCCCACATCTCCTTCTTACTTCCTGTTGTGTCTCTTGGACAGGAAGTGACTGAAAATCCATAAAGTTACAGCTATTATTAGAACAGGAATAGAGGAGAAATCTCCCAATGGGGACACCTTTTCCAGTACCAATAGTCTAAGGGTAGATTTCCTTTCACCTTGGAGAGATTTCTTCTTATTTTCTGTTGTGTCTTTAGGACAGGAAGTGAAGGGAAATCTCCCCAACAGGCAAGAGGTTCTAACTATTCCCTCTTCCATCCAAAGCCTATATTATTATTTTGGCTAAAGACACATTATTCTTACATATTTATATATTATTGTTACTATTTGTATATAACTTTTGTTTTACAAATGAAACGTAACACATGACAAAGGATTCCCAGAGCCCTATGGATTCATTTTTAGGCTGTTTTCGAGTCACATTCCATTGTGTGCTTCCCTACATCTTCCAGCTGCGCAAGAATGGCAGTTAGTACAAGGGGCACACCTGGAAGTCACATGATGCCCCCCCCCCATGGTTGTAATAGGTAGACCAAGCCTAGTGACAGTTGATTCTGGCTCACCTTGCCCCTCCTGCTCCGTCCGCTGGAACAGCGCAAACTTCCGCGGGTTGTCGAGAACGGTGAACTTGCGGAGGAGCGCCTGGATGACCTCGCTGGCCGGGGTCCGGGAGCTGAGGTGGAGGTGCTTCGAGGCGTCTTTGGGGAGGTAGAAAGAGGTCCGGCGTTTCACCTGCTGGGAGTTGGCCGACCCCCTCCGATCCCGGGCACAGGGCGGCTTCTTGGCGGGAGGGACGGACACCGGGCGGACCAGTTTTAGCTGAACCTTGATGAAGCCGGTGTAAGAGCCATCTTTGTTCTGAGAGGGGAAAATAGCAGCGGGAAGTCAGTAAAATATGTAGAAGAATAAAAAGGAGAGAGCTTCAGTCTACTAATGTATGTATTAATGTACACACTATTACCAAAAGTATTGGGACGCCTGCCTTTACACACACATGAACTTTAATGACATCCCAGTCTTGGTCTGTAGTGTTCAATATTGAGTTGGCTCCGCCCTTTGCAGCTATAACAGCTTCAACTCCTCTGGGAAGGCCGTTCACAAGGTTTAGGAGGGTGTCTATGGGAATGTTTGACCATTCTTCCAGAAGAGAATTTGTGAGGTCAGGCACTGATGTTGGATGAGAAGGCCTGGCTCGCAGTCTCTGCTCTAACTCATCCCAAAGGTGTTCTATCGGGTTGAGGTCAGGACTCTGTGCAGGCCAGTCAAGTTCCTCCACCCCAAACTCGCTCATCCATGTCTTTATGGACCTTGCTTTGTGCACTGGTGGGCAGTCATGTTGGAACAGGAAGGGGCCGTCCCCAAACTCCTCCCACAAAGTTGGGACCATAAAATTGTCCAAAATGCCTTGGTATGCTGACGCCTTAAGAGTTCCCTTCACTGGAACTAAGGGGCCAAGCCCAACCCCTGAAAAACAACCCCACACCATAATCCCCCCTCCACCAAATGATTTGGTGGCCCAACGCTTTTAGCAATATAGTGTGGATGAGTGAGTTTGGAGTGGAGGAACCTGACTGGCCTGCACAGAGTCCTGACCTCAACCCGATAGAGCACCTTTGGGATAAATTAGAGCGGAGACTGTGAGCCAGGCCTTCTCGTCCAACATCAGTGCCTGACCTCACAAATGCTCCTTTGGAAGAATGGTCAAACATTCCCATAGACACACTCCTAAACCTTGTGGACGGCCTTCCCAGAAGAGTTGAAGCTGTTATAGCTGCAAAGGGCGGAGCCAACTCAATATTGAACCCTCACAGACTAAGACTGGGATGTCATTAAAGTTCATAAAAAATGCTGCATTTTGTCTGTCAGCCCCTAATCTCTCACCACCACCATATATTAGGGGCAGTACAGCAACTGTTTGCAGCACTGGGGGTCCTAGATTCAGTGCCAAGCAGAGCTAATGTGTGTTCTGTTGTGTACGTTTCTTGTGGTCGCCGCCCTGGTGCCCCCATTATGCAGCCACAGATCACTTGTACAGTCAGTGGTGTATATTGCTCTGTAGAAGCAGTTTCCTATGTCTGTCTGTGATTGGACGCCGTGTACAAATGTCTGGATGCACTCAGCACAGATGGTCTTTGTTTTGCTCCGCATGATTTTCAAGCAGCTGGTGTCATCTGTCATTGTCACCTTGTTATGGTGTCATCTGTCACATATGTTTCTGTAATATTATCTCCATATAGTAGATACCAAAGTGTGTGCGGAGACGCCGTTACCGTATTGTGCGCCAATTATCGCTTACACATGACAAACCTGTGTATGTCGGAGCTATATAAATGTATAATAATAGTGTGTGATGGGGGGACATTAGAGTGTAAGCTCCTCTGGTACAGAGATTGATGTTATTGGCTCAGTGTTCTCTGTACAGCGCTGTGGTATATTTCAGAGCTATATAAATGTATAATAATAGTGTGTGATGGGGGGACATTAGAGTGTAAGCTCTTCTGGTACAGAGACTGATGTGACTGTGGGAGGAGGGGACATTAGAGTGTAAGCTCCTCTGGTACAGAGACTGATGTGGCCAGCTCAGTGTTCTCTGTACAGCACTGCGGTATATGTCAGAGCTATATAAATGTATAATAATAGTGTGTGACTGTGGGGGGGGGGGGGGACATTAGAGTGTAAGCTCCTCTGGTACAGAGACTGGTGTGACTGTGGGAGGAGGGGACATTAGAGTGTAAGCTCCTCTGGTACAGAGACTGATGTGGCCAGCTCAGTGTTCTCTGTACAGCACTCCGGTATATGTCAGAGCTATATAAATGTATAAAAATAGTGTGTGGGGAGGGGGCGGCATTGGAGTGTAAGCTCCTCTGGTACAGAGATTGATGTTATTGGCTCAGTGTTCTCTGTACAGCGCTGTGGTATATTTCAGAGCTATATAAAATGTATAATGATAAAAGTGTGTGACTGTGGGGGAGGGGACATTAGAGTGTAAGCTCCTCTGGCACAGAGACCAATGTGACTGGCTCAGTGTTCTCTGTACAGCGCTGCGGTATATTTCAGAGCTATATCAATGTATAATAATAATAATGTGTGACACTGGGAGGACATTAGAGTGAGCTCCTCTGGTACAGAGGCCGATGTGACTGGCTCAGTGACCTCTGTACAGCGCTGCGGTATATGTCAGAGCTATATAAATATAGTAATAATAGTGTGTGACTGTGAGGGGACATTAGAGTGTAAGCTCCCCTGGTACAGAGACTGATGTTATTGGCTCAGGGTTCTCTGTACAGCACTGCGGTATATGTCAGAGCTATATAAATATAATAATAATAGTGTGTGACTGTTGGGGGGGGGGGGGACATTAGAGTGTAAGCTCCTGTGGTGCAGAGACTGATGTGACTGGCTCAGTGTTCTCTGTACAACACTGTGGTATATGTCAGAGCTATATCATTTATATTAATAGTGTGTGACTCCAGGTGGACATTAGAGTGTAAGCTCCTCTGGTACAGAGACCGATGTGACTGGCTCAGTGTTCCCAGTACATCACTACGGTATATGTCAGAGCTATTCAGGAGAGAATCGTTCTTCCCATCAACGTACCATACTCATGAAGAGATTGCTCTTAATCTTAGAGTTATAGTCTTTAATTTTCTGCTCCGTCTCCTTCTGGCTCAGCTCCGGTGTCGGGATTTGTTTCTCCGGCTTCTCATCCTGGAAAAGGAATAAGAGAGGAATGTATCAGATGGAGGTCGGAGTTCCCCTTTATCCCACCCAGCCAAAAAACTCCCCACCTAGAAAACGATACGGCGCCTCATTTTCATCAGCTGTAAAAGGAGCATTCCGCGTCTCTGGAATTTCGTTTACACATTCCGATCGAATATCAGTTATTTACAGATCCCCCATAGGCTGCCATGACATGCTGGGGGTTGTAGTTCCTCTACAGTCATCCTGGCCCCATCTTATTGTAATCATTTTTTTTTTTTTTTTTTTTGCAGTTTAAAAATAAACTTCTCAGAATTGTGTACTTTCGAATGTTCGCTCGGTCATCTACGACGCGAACCGGTTCTACCGGCTGGAAATGGTACGAAACGCGTTTTTCCTCTAAACATTCCTCGCAGTGAAAGGTGAAGATTCCGCACTCCTCATTTCTTCTAAACAACCCCGGGACCGCGCCCCGGACAGACGCAGAAACAGGCGCACCCACTTCTTTTTTATAGGCTTCTCTGCGTAGGTTTAGGTGGATGGAAAGCAAAAAATAGAGCGTGAGAAAAGAGAATCCTGAAATGTCAGCCTTGAGGTTCTATGATACATATTTAGCCGAGGTTCACACCTATACGGGTGCGGGACAGCGTATAAATCGCATGATTTCCCGCACCAAAAAAAAAACGCACTGCTGTTCGCAGACATGCGGGGGTGCTGTTAAGGCCCCATTCACATTAGGTGTAGCGGGAACGCTCATTCCCACGCACTTTTTTTTTTTTTTCATGCATTTCTCTGCGTCACGCATAGGACAGTCCATTCACTTGAATGCGCTCCCCAATGTGCGACAAAAACACCAAAGAAGCTAATGTACAAAATTTGGCACAGGGCCGGGCGCCTCTGGTGATGTGCGTTTTGCCACGATTTTTCACGAATTTTATCGCATGACGAATGTGTCAAAATTCCAGCACGTTTCAGGTGACATTAAGGAAAAAAAACAGCACCGCAAATGCGTTGCGCATTTCTGAAAATGCGGACAGAAACTCGTGGCTCTGTCTGCATTTTCAGAGTGACCAATTGTGAATGCAGCCTAAGCCCTGGTACAAACCCGCGATTTGAATGCGTTTTCCACACCACCTTAAAATCGCACGGCCCTTGGGATCTGCTGCGGGTGTCCAAGGCACCCCCCAATTGCAGGTCGCAAATGCAGTGCGTTTGCCTGCACCGGATTGCATGGTACAAGACAAGCATGCGATCCAGTTGCAGTGCGTTTCCAAAATTGGTGCATGCATGACTGCAATTTGGTGCGATTTGAGGCTGAGCTCATTTAAAATGAAGCGGTGTGCTTCCAGTGCGATTCACAGGCAGGGGCGGACTGACCATTGAGCCACTCGGGCACTGGCCGAGGACCCTGGGCCACTAGGGGGCCCCATCAGGGTTGCCAGCCTCAGGAAAAACCAGGGACAGTATGTATAAATCTGTGTTTTTTTTACATCTGTCTGTGTATACTGTGTGTACATGTATGTGTATACTGTGTGATTGTATACTGTGTGTGTGTATACTGTGTGATTGTATACTGTGTGATTGTATACTGTGTGGCCCCATAATCTCTGATTGCCTGGGGGCCCCATAATCTCCTATTGCCCGGGGGCCCCATGAGTTATCAGTCCGCCCCTGTTCACAGGCAATTCATAGTGTGAACCAAGGCTATTTTTTTTTTTTTTTAATGGCAGCCCCTTTCCTGTACTGGGAACTGTATAGCACTATGCGTTTTCCCTGCAGCTGTGATTTTGGAAAAGGCGCAGGGACCTTTTCTCTGCGTTTTCTGTGGTAAAGGAGCCCATTCAAATAATTGGGCTGCTGTGCCCTGCGCAAACGCAGCTGAAGGGAAACAGCAATAGTGAGAACCTAGCCTAATATTATGATATGTAAAATATAAACTGATACATAATATGATAATATGTTATATATAAAATGATAATATAATCATGTGATGTATCCGTTTACATTATGTATCCGTGTATATATGACATATTATCATATTATAGATCTGTTTAGATTCTGTATCAATTTATATATTACATAGTATATGAATAATAATTTGATCATATGAAATATATACATTGATACAGAATCTAAACTGATCCATAACATGATAATATGTAATATATGCCCTGATACATAATATAAACAGACACTATGGGGTTGATTTACTAAATGCAAAAAGGCTGTGCACTTGCAAAGTGCAATTGCCCCAGAGCTTAGTAAATGAGGGGGGGCTCCGCTGACTTCCATCATCCAATCACATGCAAGCAAAAATGCTGTTCTTTTTTTTTTTTCCTTGCATGTAATTGGGTATTTATCATTTACTAAGCTTTACAGCAACTGCACTTGCAGAGTATACAGTCTATTAGCCTTGAGTAAATCAACCCTATAATATGATTATAATAGCAATTTACTGTATACTGTACATATTAGCATATTATGGATCCGTTTATATTATGTATCAATGTATATATTACATATAATAGCTGATCAATCTGATCATATGTAATATATTTTTTATTATAATGAGAATAGGAGCTTAAAAATAACACAAGAAAAAGGAAGGATACACATTTCAATGTTATGTATCAATTAAGTATAACATACAATGTTATTATGTATCAATTTATATACAGTATTACAGATTATAATATTATTTAATAGGTAATATATAAATGGCTACATAATCCAAACTGATCCATAATATCATAATATGTAATATATACATTAATACATAATATAAACAGATACATAGATATTACTATTATATTATCAATTTATATTTTACATATTTTCATGTTATGTATCTGTTTATAGAATGTATATATTACATATGATGATATTATGGATCAATGTATATACTGTATTACAGATTATCCGTTTATACATAATATAAACAGATACATAATATGATTATATTATCAGTCTATATATTACATATTATCATGTTATATATCTGTTTTCTTATTATGTATGTAATATATAGATTGATAAAATAATCATATTATGTATCTGTTTATATTATGTATCAATGTATATATTACACATTATGATATTATGGACCAGTTTTGATTCTGTAGCAATTTATATATTACCTATTAACTGATAAATAAACGGATAATCTGTAATACAGTATATACATTGATCCATAATATGTAATATATACATTGATATATACTATAAACAGATACATAACATGAAAATATGTAATTTATAAATTGGTAATATAATCATAATCTGTATGTATCTGTTTATATTATGCATCAATGTTTATATTACATATTATGATATTATGTATCATTTTAAATTCTGTAGCAATTTATATATTACATATTAACTGATAAATAATGATAATCTGTAATATATAAATTGATACATAATAACATTGTACTTTGCATCTCCTTTTCTTGTGTTACTTTTCGGCTCCTTTTCTCACTATTGTGGCGCAGCATCAGATGTCGCCATTTGTGCATTTTTTTGCGCATTATCGCACTTTGCACATTTCGATGGGCTGCTCTAAACACGACATTCGGGGCAGAGAAGCTCGCGCACCTTTTTTGAGCCTCCAGCTTTGCACTTTCACACATTTGTCACAGGTTCATGTCCGCACGCCTCTTGCGCGCCACATTTGGGGTGCCGTTAGCAATAAATAGCACTGCAAGTGAGACACCTACAAACACACAAAATTGCACGATTTTGAGCAGGTTTACACGCTACGCAAGTGTGACCGCAGGCTAAGTGGTAGTGGGTGTGGGGGGTCCAAGTATTCCCTGCTGATCAGCTGTTTTAATGTCTTCCTATCATCTGATCCATATACAGTGCAGCATGCTGAGTAGTGTGTCACTGTGCTTTTCTCTCCAGAAGGACGGCATCATCTTTGTTCAGGCATCGTCCTGGGTCACTGTCTACTTCCTGGACTGAGATGCCAGGTCAGAGATGACACAATCATGTAAATCCAGCTGCCTGTGCTGTTCTTATATGTATTTAGAAATGTCTGACACAGATCAGCCCCCTTGCTGCAGCCTCTCACCTTGTGGTTTGCTGCAAAGTTACAATGTACAGTCTGATCACTAGGGGAGGGAAGACTGAGGAAATGCTTCCTCCTCCTTCTACAAAGTTACAATGTACAGTCTGATTACTGGGGGAGGGGAGGCTGAGGAAATGCTTCCTCCTCCTTCTACAAAGTTACAATGTACAGTCTGATCACTGGAGGGAGAGGAGACTCAGGAAATGCTTCCTTCTCCTCCTACAAACTTACAATGTACAGTATGATCACTGGGGGGAGGGGAGACTGAGGAAATGACTCCTCCTCCTTCTACAAAGTTACAATGTACAGTCTGATCACTGGGGGAGGGGAGACTGAGAAAATGCTTCCTCCTTTTTCTACAAAGTTACAATGTACAGTCTGATCACTGGGGGAGGGGAGACTGAGGAAATGCTTCCTCCTGCCTGCAGCAGACTGATGACATCATCTCAGCCTAGGCAAAGTCACTGACTGGAGCTCAGGGATGGCTTTTTAATGATAAAAGTTGAATCTTTTCTGCACAATGATCCTGTTGCTGTATATTGTGACACGTCAGGAATTTTTTTATGCAGAGAATTTACTGACGAGTCCAGTGCTGAGTGGATCCAGGACTACAGGCGTTGCCCCTGAATGGTTGTCCGAGGTCGGGCGACACCGCGCGCAAAAAAAACGGCAGATCTGTGAGCCGCGCAAATGTTAATTAACCCCCAAGACCTTCAATTTATTTCTGCAAGTGGAGAAAGTTTATTTTAAATGCAATTAAATTTGCTAATAAAGAACTCAGATCTGATGTGAGTAGCAGCAGCCTGTATGTAGGATCTGCCTGGAAGGTTTTCTGTCACCCCCCCCCCCCTCTTCCATCCTTCCCTCTCTTGCTGAGTATTGCATCAGTCTGTGTAGAGGAGGGAAGGGGGAGGGGGAGGGGGAGGGGGATGGGGGAGCTGCGTTGGCTCTTTTTAGCCGGAAAACCCCTCATTCTTTCCAGCCCGGCACAAAGTTCGGCTGAGTTTGGAATAAATGGAGTCCTGGGAAGCGAAGACTCCGGAAAACCCTTCGGAAGGAATCGGAGAACACGCCCGTCTCCCGTCTATATATAGATCTGTGTGTTTGTTGGCTCCCTGCACCCCTCATCAGAGCTCCGCATACAGGACCCGGGGGGGCCGTCCCAGTACCGGGGTCACCCATTCTTCCAGCTGGATCTTCCAGGTCTATGTGTTATTCAATGACAGCGATTGGTTCACCAACACAGAATGTATGCCGAAAGCCACAATCACTGCATTATAAATACGTCCCTCGGTGATCCATTTTATTGGCTTAGGCTGGCCATACACTATACAATCTTCTTGTTCAACCTTCCTTTAGATTTACCAAAACCATATAATATGAGGTCACACCTAAGTCCTTTCAGGTTATATGCATTTATAGAAGATAGGTGTTTTATCGGGTTGAGGACAGGACTCTGTGCAGGCCAGTCAAGTTCCAAGCACCACCCCAAACTCTCTCATCCATGTCTTTATGGACCTTGCTTTGTGCACTGGTGCGCAGTCATGTTGGAACAGGAAGGGGCCATCCCCAAACTGTTCCCATAAAGTTGGGAGCATGAAATTGTCCAAAATGTCTTGGTATGCTGAAGGCTTAAGAGTTCCCTTCACCGGAACTAAGGGGCCAAGCCCAACCCCTGAAAAACAATCCCACAGCATAAACCCCCCTCCACCAAATGATTTGGACCAGTGCACAAAGCAAGGTCCATAAAGACATGGATGAGTGCGTTTGGGGTGGAGGAACTTGACTGGCCTGCACAGACTCCTGACCTCAACCCAACAGAAGACCTTTGGGATGAATTAGAGTGGAGACTGCGAGCCAGGCCTTCTCGTCCAACATCAGTGCCTGACCTCAGAAATGCTCTTCTGGAAGAATGGTCAAACATTCCCATAGACACACCCCTAAACCTTGTGGACGGCCTTCCCAGAAGAGTTGAAGCTGTTATAGCTGCAAAGGGCGGAGCCAACTCAATATTGAACCCTACGGACTAAGACTGGGATGCCATTAAAGTTCATGTGTGTGTGATGTGAATGTACTGTATGTAAAGTGCTGTGTAAATTTTCCGCAATATATAAATACCTTAAATAAAAAAATACACTATATGGACAAATGGTGACCACCAGAAGCCCCCCTGGGTAGCATTATATAACAGTCATTTGTGCCGGACAGCTTGGCCCGGATGGAAACGTGAGGAATATATTCCAGGTGTGAACCCCATACAAGTACCGGAATACAATGTAGTGATCTTTCAACTTTATTAAAGATGCAGATTTTCCAAACCAGATGTTGTTCCTTTATCAGGATCGATACGTTTTGTACCCTCTCCTGTGTACAGAATACACATTGCAATCTAAGAATACACCACTCTTGCATCTGCATTTTCTTTTGTTTGGAAGTTCTCGTTTTTTATTGCGTTTTAGAATGACTTTGTTCTCTTTTTTTATCTGTTGGAGTTGGACTTCTGCTTTTTTTTTTCATCAAACAATGCATAGAAAACCTTCTGTTATCCATACATGTTACATTCTGACTGTACAACCAACTGTACCAAAACTAAGTAATATGAGGACCAACCTAAGTTATATCAATACCCAATCAATCCGTATCCAATCAGGAAGGCTCTTGAACTACATACATTTTGGGATGTATTTACTAAAGGCAAATAGACTGTGCACTTTGCAAGTGTAGTTGCCCCAGAGCTTAGTAGATGAGATGAAGCTTCACTTTACAAAGAATTCCCAATCACGTGCAAGGAAAAATTGAAAGAAAACGTCATTTTGCTTCCACGTGATTGGATGATGGAAGTCAGCAGAGCCTTCTCTCATTTACTAAGCTCTGAAGCAACTGCACTTGCAAAATTCAGTCTATGTGCCTTTAGTAAATCCACCCCTTTGACGGATCTAATTGTACAATCAGATTGTATTGTGTGTGGCGAGCTTCAGATGTACCAATACATAACTGCAGACCAATGTCTGACCTGCCCTATTGAGTACAATCGTACCGAATTTTTGGGAATCATGCTATTTTTACATGCAGGAAACTGGGCTCCATTCACAAAGTGGTATCTTACCGCATCCGAATGGTTTCTAAAGATCTTTTACCATTCACTAAAAAATGCGTCTAAAATACCGCATGCGCTATTTTATAAAGTCATGTGGTATTTTAGTAGTGAAAGCTTGCGGTAATTTACCGCCAGTGGTAGCTGGCATCCTTACCACACAGTGTACATAGCTGGTTGTTAAGGAGCGGGCATCCGCCAACATCCTTAACAACCATTAAACAATATGGTTGTTAAGGAGCGGGCGACCAACGGCGTCCTTAAGAATCAGTAAACAACATGGTTTCTAAGGAGTGGGTGGCTAACAGAATCCTCAACAATCAGTAAACAACATGGTCGTTAAGGATCAGGCAGCTGCCAGTGTCCTTACCAACCAGTAAACAGCATGGTTGTTAAGGAGCAGGCAGCCGCCAGCGTCCTTACCAACCAGTAAACAGCATGGTTGTTAAGGAGCAGGCAGCCGCCAGCATCCTTACCAACCAGTAAACAGTATGGTTGCTAAGGAGTGGGCAGCTAACGAAATCCTCAACAATCATTAAACAACATTGTTGTTAAGGATCAGGCACCCGCCAGCTTCCTTACCAACCAGTAAACAGCATGGTTGTTAAAGTGGTTGTAAACCTACTTTTTGGGACTTTTACCTATGGGTAAGCCTTATTCTAGGCTTACCTATAGGTAGTGGAAATATCTCCTAAATGTGCGCCATTTAGGAGATATTTCACTTGTAGTCTGCCGGAAATTCCAACGGCGCATGCCGAGGAAGAAACAAAACTGTGCCGTTTCTTCCCTAGCCTATGCCGTTAATCGCGGCTCCCGTGCGCATGCGCGGGAGTGACGTCACGCGGCTCCGGCGAATCACAGAGCTGGAGTACGCGGCCCGGAAGGAAGAGGGGCCAGAAGATGGACGCTTCCCACACAGGGGACATAGCTGGATTCTTTTGCAGGTAAGTGGCACATAATGGGCTAGTATGCAATGCATACTAGCCCATTCTGCTTTTCATTTGCAGGCTGCAGCAGCGAGCAAAAGAGGAAGTAAAACCCATCAGGGTTTACTTCCTCTTTAAGGAGCAGGCAGCCGCCAGAGTCCTTACCAACCAGTAAACAACATGGTTGTTAAGGAGCAGGTGGCCGCCAGCTTCTTAACAACCATGTTGTTTACTGGTTGATAAGGACGCTGGCGACTGCCGGTTCCTTAAATATCGCATGCTGGGACCACTGCTTATTTACTGCATGCATTTATTAATTTCCTTCTGTGAATTGAGTTTAATGTCTTTCATGCGAGCATTTCAAATCACGATCGCATTCGATATTTAGGCAAAATGTGTCCTGACAATCACATACCGCATGCGATCCGGTTCTGTGAATGGAGCCCATTGTCCAAAATGTAAATGAGCCCCAATAAGGACACAGGGATCTCTGTACTCTTTCATCTTCGCTTTGTCACTCTTTTCACTTTTTTTTTCTGCTTTAAATGCAAATCAACATTTATACAAATTGCTACAGTTTTTCCCTTTTTGAATGTAAAAAAACTTTTTTTTTTTCTTATGCATTCTTTATTTATAAAACAGTGCAGATGTTTCAGTGGTCATAATGATACATCCGATATTATACAAAATATACAAATGGCAACAAAAAGAAACATTATAGCAACAATTTGAGCAAAAGTGTGAGGATGATGATGTTAAACAGGAAAAACCATCATAATCATAGTGGTAGAGGGAGGTTAACACAAGATTGTTAAAGTGACTGAACAATTTCAGTGTTGCACCCTCCTAAGAAAAAAAAAAATGTAAAAAAAAGATGATGGCCCTAATTTTGTGGCTCCCACGCTTTAAGAAGAACTGAGCGACACAGAATACGAGAAAACTGGAGGACACTTCAAGATGTCATCATTTATGATAAATAGACACAGGTACTTATGGAGTTCATAAGCAGCTTTGAACTGGTCGGCTGACCGGAGCCCTCCAATCACAGCACCGGAGATTTGCTTAATGAGAAATGATTAGTAATTAGTCACCGTTGATGAAGTCATTTCTCCTGATAATGGAAGGCGTTACGCCCACCCAACCCTGCAGTGTTCCAGAGCTGACACATTGCACATTGCAAAATAACTCTGAGGTTTCTGGCTGCCCCCGGCCCTTCCATTGCCCATACACTGACCCCATTTCGAACAGCGATGTTCGGCAACTGATTACGACATTTCCTCTTTAACTCCGCAGACACAGAGCAGAATATGGAAGACATGTGCAGCCATTTATAGCCAACATGGCAGACAGCGTCATGCACTGCAACCAGCTTTTATCAATCTTTACATGTATACAGTATAGGCAAACTAGACAGATGCCAAAGGGCAATGCCATTCTAGGGGCGTCATGGTTATTTCTAATATTTCTTTCTGATCTTATAGTATTTGTTTCCAGTTTCTCCTGACCCCCGTGTATACCTTTTTAATGCAGGAATGTTTTGAGTTTGTAGGATTTAGGGTGCATTCAGTCGAGTTTGCAAATTTTGGGATTTTTTTGGTTGGGTTTGTAGGATCTGTAGTGTATTCAGTTGAATTTGTAGGATTTGGAGTGTATTCAGTTGAGTTTGTAGGATTCAGTTGAACTTGTAAGATCTGAGCTGTATTTGGAAGAGTTTGTTAGATTCAGTTGCGTTTGTTGGATTCAGGGTGTATTCGGTTGAGTTTGTAGGGTTTGGGGTGCATTTGGTTGGGTTTGGAGGGTTCAATTGAGTTTGTAGGGTTGTGGGTGTTTTTGGTTGAGTTAGTTTGTAGGATTCTAAGTGTATATTAGACTGCATTTGGAGGATTAACGGTGTTATCAGTTGAGCTTGGAGTATTCAGGATGTATTCGGTTGAGTTTGTAGGGTTCCCTTGAGGTTGTAGGGTTCAGAGTGTATTCGGTTATGTTTGTAGGATTTGGGGGTGTTCCGTTTGTAGGATTTGGGGTGTGTTATGTTGAGTTTGTAGGGTTCGGAGTGTATTTGGTTGAGCTTGTAGGATATAGGGGTGTATTCAGTTTGTAGGATTTGGGGTGTATTTGGTTGAGTTTGTAGGGTTCAGTTGAGTTTGTAGGGTTCGGAGTGTATTTGGCTGAGTTTGTAGGATTTGGGGTGTATTCAGTTTGTAGGATTTGGGGTGTATTTGGTTGAGTTTGTAGGATTCGGTTGACTTTGTAGGGTTCCTAGTGTATTCGGTTGGGTTTGTAGGATTTGGGGTGTATTTGGTTGAGTTTGTAGGATTCGGTTGAGTTTGTAGGGTTCCTAGTGTATTCGGTTGGGTTTGTAGGATTTGGGGTGTATTTGGTTGAGTTTGTAGGATTCGGTTGAGTTTGTAGGGTTCCTAGTGTATTCGGTTGGGTTTGTAGGATTTGGGGTGTATTTGGTTGAGTTTGTAGGGTTCAGTTGAGTTTGTAGGGTTCGGAGTGTATTTGGTTGAGTTTGTAGGATTTGGGGTGTATTCAGTTTGTAGGATTTGGGGTGGATTTGGTTGAGTTTGTAGGGTTCGTAGTGTATAGGGTTCGTAGTATATTTGGTTCAGTTTGTAGGGTTCGGAGTGTATTTGGTTGGGTTTGTAAGGTTTAGTTGAGTTTGAAGGGTTCAGAGTGTATTTGGTTGAGTTTGTAGGATTCAGTTGAGTTTCTAGTGTTTGTAGTGTGTTCGGTTGAGTTTGTAGGGTTCGGAGTGTATTTGGTTGAGTTTGTAAGGTTCAGTTGAGTTTGAAGGGTTCAGAGTGTATGTGGTTGAGTTTGTAGGGTTCGTAGTGTATTCGGTTAAGTTCGGAGGATTTAGGGTGCATTCGGTTTGTAGGATTTTGAGTGTAATCGGTTGGGTTTGTAGGGTTCAGTTGAGTTTTTGTGGGCTTCGGAGTGTATTTGGTTGGGTTTGTAGGATCTGAGGTGTATTTGGTTTTGTTTTTGTAGGATTCGGTGGGCATTTGGTTGAGCTCGGGTGTATTTGGACACATTATCAACACCAAGCTATGGATATTTTTTTATCAGTCATATATAATAAAACAGCCTCCTGCCTTCCCCCATCCCTTGCCCAGTGCAAAACCTAACCTGTGTCTTTGTGGGGGACCTCCGGGGCAGGATCGAGGTCTTGGCGGTGTAGAAGAGCTCCAATTCCGGGTCGGACTCCTCCTGGCTGCAGTAGCCGCTGCTCGTCGTGCTGTTCCAGGTCTTTTCGAAAGACAGGGTATCCTTGTCGTCTTTACCCATCCTGCCGTAGAAGCCAACAAAATCTGGCAATGCCTCTCTGTACCCGGCTCCTACGAGGTCTGTCGCTGACCAAACGTGTGCGCGCGCGTCAGCCTTTTCCTGGGTGCAATCTGTGCCTTCCAGAGAGCGTGCCTGATCTTCTCCAACTCTGAAGTTGAATGTATACAGACTGTGTAACCTCCTCTGTGATTGGGAAGGAGGAAAGGGAAGGACGGGAGGGGTAAAACGATGACTTCATCCCCCCCCCCTTCAACCGCTCCACACCCACATCCTGTCATAGGGATTTCGGCAGCGTGTGCACTGCAGGGGGAGGGGTGCCTAAGAACATTCACTTCTGCTAATCTGCTTCCATGTGCGTCCAGTTCCTCTGCGCAATCGCTTTGATAAAATACAAATGATGCAAAGGCTACATTGTTCCCAACCGTTCGCAAAACTCTGCAACGGATCTTGGGCTAGGTTCACACCTATGCATTTTGCAATACGTTTAAAGGTTTGCAAAAAATACGCACTACGGTCCATTTAACATGATTTCCTATGGAACACGTTCACATCTGTGCATTTTCAACAGGTACGATTTTTGGAAAGGGTCAGGGACTTTTTTGCCCGCAGCAGATTGCTTTTTTTTTTTTTTTTTTTTACTTTAACGGAAACGCATAAAAATAAGCATGAAAAATGCATGTACATGTGTTTTTAGTGCGTTTTTGGTGCCATTCTTGCATGACAGCAGACACCTCCCCCTCGCAACATTAACAAATCCATAAAATGCAAAACACATCATAAACGCATTAACAACACATCAAAACAGTATGTGGAAAAAAGGCAAACCGCACCGGAAAATGCACCGGAAAAACGCATCAACCGCAACCTGCATAAGCGTGAACCTAATCTAAAGTGTATGTACACCCCGATAACGGTCTTCTCTTACATTTTATATTGCTTTTGGTCTTTTAGGCTTCATTCACACCATGCAAATGCGATGGAGCGCATGTTCATAGGGAAGCCCTGCCATTTCAATGGGCTGCGAGAAACGCGCAAAACAAGTCCCTGACCCTTTTGCAAAACCGTTCCGCACCGAACCACATGGTGCTGTGCCAACATACGTTTTGGCACGTATTAGCAGATGCATGGGGGTGCAATTAACCCCTTAGTGCCGGTGCCTCCTAGCCCTTTAAGTGGGTTTCAGATGCCGTGAGGAGGGGCGGGGTTTCTGATCATGTGACCGCCAATCATGGTGGTCACATGTTTCGGAAAGTTCCCGATCGCAAGCAGCAATCGGGAGCTTTTCCGTTAGCCACTGGTAACTATGCCAGGAGTGTACAGGGCGTGCGCTCTCAGCACAGCTGGTTTTGCAATATTGCATGCGAATATGTGGACGCTTGGGGCCAAAGCCCACCCACCGAGAAGCCACATTTTCGCATGCTGTTGTTGCCAAGAGGTTAATATGGTTGTAAAGGCAGAAGGTTTTTTTACCTTCTTGCATTCTATGCATGTAGGTAAAAAACCTTCTGTGTTTAGCAGTCCCCCCAGACCCCCCTAATACTTACCTGAGCCCCCTCCCCATCTAGTGATGTCCACGCCTTGGCCTTCCAGGGACTCGCGCTCCTGATTGGCTTTTGGCAGCAGCGGGGGCCATTGTCTCCTGCTGCTGTCATTCACAGCCAGTGAGCCAATCAGGAGATGGAGGGGGCGGGGCCAGGCTGTGGCTCCTTTTTTCCCCAAAAATAGAGCTTTCTTTTGGTGGTATTTGATCACCTCTGCGGTTTTTATTTTTTGCGCCATAAACAAAAAAAAGAGCGACAATTTTGAAAAAACAAAACAATATTTTGTACTTTTTGCTATAATAAATATCCCATTTTTTTTTTAACCAAAATTTCTTCATCAGTTTAAGCCAATATGTATTTGTCTACATATTTTTGGTAAAAAAAAAAATCACAATAAGCGTATATCGATTGGTTTGCACAAAAGTTATAGCGTCTACAAAATAGAGGATAGATTTATGGCATTTTTATTATTTATTTTTTACTAGTAATGGCGACGATCTGCGTTTTTTTAGCGGGACTGCGACATTGCAGCGGACAGATCGGATACTTCTGACACTTTTTAGGGAGCATTGACATTTATACAGCGATCAGAGCTAAAAATAGCCACTGATTACTGTATAAATATCACTGGCAGGGAAGGGGTGTAACACTACGGGGGGGCGATCAAGGGGTTAAATGTTCCCTGGGAGGTGTTTCTAACTGTGCGGGGGAGTGTAGTGACTGGAGGAGGAGAGATCCAGGGACAGATCTTCCACCCCACTGACAGTTATGCAGGACAGTAGGCGACTCTTCTCTAAATATACATTTATCTGGGGGCAGTGTAGTGACTGGAGGAGGAGAGAGATCGCTGTTCCTGATCACTAGGAACAGCAGATCTCTCTACTCCCCTGTGAGAACGGGGATCTGTTTGTTTACATACACAGATCCCCGTTCTGGCTCTCAGTGGAGCGATCACGTGTGGCCGGCGGACATCGCGGCCGCCGGCTACGCGCATCGGCTCCGGCATTGTGCCGTGGGCGCGCACGCCCCTATCGCCCCTATCGCCCCTATCGCTCTTAAAACGGCTGAAGTACACCCAACGGCGATTCGCGCAGGGGAGCCAACTTAAAACGGCTGGTCGGCAAGCGGTTAAGCTACCAGCATGTCATTGGAGGAAACCCACACAAGCACAGGGAGAACATGCAAACTCCATGCAGATGGGGGTCCTGCCTGGAATTGAAACCAAAGACCCCAGCGCTGCAAGGCAGAAATGCTAAATACTATGTACTGATCACATTGCAGCCGCCCCATCTCAGTAATAAGATGCATTATGTGTCATTTTTATTTTCGGGTTTACACTTTAAATGCCAATGATTACGTATTCTGTATCATACAGCTTTCTGTGTCATGGAAAATCCCAGATCTGATTACTTCTGTTTCATTTTTCACAATGCGTGAGTAATAAAAGAAACAGAAAATCTACAGAGATGCCTTACTGCAAATACAGTAGAGCTGCGCGATTCCGGATAAAATGAGAATCACGATTTTTTTTTTTTGCTTAGAATAGAGATCACGATTCTCTCAGGATTCTGAAGAACTTTTTTGTTTTAAGGATTCACAACCCCTGAACATTAGGTTATCAAACACGATGGCGAAAAAATAAGACGTAATACTTTTTTGCTTCAAGCAAATTTAACCACTTCAATACCGGCACTTACCCCCCCTTCCTGCCCAGGCCAATTTTCAGCTTTCAGCGCTGTCGCTGTTTAAATGACAATTGCGCGGTCGTGCTACACTTTACACAAACAAAATCTTTACCATTTTGTCCCCACAAATAGAGCTTTCTTTTGGTGGTGTTTGATCACCTTTCGGATTTTTATTTTTTGCTAAACAAATAAAAAAAAATTTTGAAAAATATAAAGGTTTTCTTTGTTTCTGTAATAAAAGTTTGTAAATAAGCAAGTTTTCTCCTTCACTGACGGGCACTGATAAGGAGGCACTGATGGGCACTGATATGGTGGCACCAATGAGGTGGCACTGATGGGCACTGATGATGGGCACTGATGAGATGGCACCAATGAGGTGGAACTGATGGGCACTGATGATGGGCACATATAGGCGGCACTGATGGGCACTGATAGGCAGGACTGATGGGCACTGATAAGTAGCACTGTTATGTAGCACTGATGGGCATTGATAGGCGGTACTGATGGGCACTCATAGGGGGCACTGATGGGCACTGATAGGTAACATTGATGGGCACTTAAATGGGTACTTATGGGTGGCACTGATAGGCGGTACTGATGGGCACTGATAGGTGGCACTGATGGGCACGGAAGGGCACTGATGGACACTGATAAATGGCACTGATGGGCATCACTGATAAGGAGGTACTGGCAGACATTACTGATGGGCACTGATAGGTGGCACTGATGGGCACTGATGGACACTGATAGATGGTACTGATGGGCATCACTGATAACGAGGTACTGGCAGACATTATTGATGGGCACTGATAGGCATAATTTATGGTCACTGATTGGCATAGTTTATGAAACTGAGTGGCATCTCTGGTGGTCATGGGTGGCATACCTGGTGGTCATCAGTAGTGGGCATCCCTGGTGGTCCTGGGTGGGCATCCTCAGGGAGGGGGCTGCGCTGATAATCAATCAGCGCAGACCCCCCCTGTCAGAAGAGCAGCCGATTGGCTCCCCTCTAGTCGTGTCTGTCAGATACAGGGCTTTTCTTGTTTATACCGTGATCAGATGTGATTGGACACGGCTGATCACGTGGTAAAGGGCCTACGTCAGAGGCTCTTTACCTAGATCGGTGTTGCGGTGTGTCAGACTGACACACCACACCACCGATCGCCGTGCTGCGCGCCCCCACGGGTGCACGCCGGCTTGTTATCCTGAAAGACATCATATGGCGTGGATAAAGAAATGTAATAAAAAATAATGCAATGTGTAACGAAATAATAAAATCACCATTAAGCTATATTAGGATCTTTTTTTTTTAGTACTTGCTGATACCAATTACCGATACGTACCGCAACTTTTTTGTTTACACTTCAGCTGTCAGCAATGGTACAAACCTTTGAAAAGTTATTTTGCCAATTAAATAAATTACATTTTTATTAATTGTGCACTTTTTTTAAACGTGAATATGTAAATTAATGTTAAAGGTATAAAAATATTAATGAACAAAGCCAACAATTTTTTTTTTTTTAATTATTAATAGTTTATAAAATAGAAGTAAATAAAAATTAAAAAAAATCAGCAGGAAAATAATTAGATGGAGAAGGAGAATGAGGAGTTAATAGGGCTTATTAAGGGGTTAAGCAGAGGAACGATTTAATAAAAAACCCATAATATATATATATTTTATTTTACTTGACAGGGTTGCTTTAAACTGACTTCATTTGCAGACCAAAGTTCATCACTTTGATCTGTAAATGAATAAACAGAAGGACAGATAAGAAGATACAATGTTTCTTTTTACCTGTCTCTTTCAGTGCTGAGCAATGTTATTGATAAACATTGCCAGGTGCTTTTATTTTTTATTTTTTTGACAGGGGTGAGCAGAGGAACTGCTCTGCACTTTTTACATGAATTGTGGAAATGCTGCATTAAGATCGTGTGGGGAGGGTTGATTCGAGATCACGACCTTTTAACGATTAATCGTGCAGCTCTAGAATACAGTATATAGAGACAGTAAGAGACAATGTAACCCAGCCGGGACATTTTCAGGGACAGATCTTCCAGTCGGGACATTTCCAGGGACAGATCTTGCAGTCGGGACATTTCCAGGGACAGATCTTCCAGCCGGGACATTTCCAGGGACAGATCTTATAACCAGGACATTTCCAGGGACAGATCTTCCAGCCGGGACATTTCCAGGGACAGATCTTCCAAGCGGGACGTTTCCAGGGACAGATCTTCCAGCTGGGGCATTTCCATGGACAGATCTTCCAAGCGGGACGTTTCCAGGGACAGATCTTCGAGCCAAGACATTTCCAGGGACAGATCCTCCAGCTGGGACATTTCCAGGGACAGATCTTCCAGTCGGGACATTTCCAGGCACAGATCCCCCAGCTGGGACATTTCCAGGGACAGATCTTCCAGCCGGGACATTTCCAGGGACAGATCCTCCAGCTAGGACATTTCCAGGGACAGATCTTCCACTTGGGACATTTCCAGGGACAGATCTTCCAGCTAGGACATTTCCAGGGACAGATCTTATAACCGGGACATTTCTAGGGACAGATCTTCCAGTCGGGACATTTCCAGGGACAGATCCTTCAGCCGGGACATTTCCAGGGACAGATCTTCCAGTCAGGACATTTCCAGGGACAGATCTTCCAGTTGGGACATTTCCAGGGACAGATCCTCCAGCCGGGACATTTCCAGGGACAGATCTTCCAGCTGGGACATTTCCAGGGACAGATCCTCCAGCCGGGACATTTCCAGGGACAGATCTTCCAGCTGGGACATTTCCAGGGACAGATCTTCCAGTTGGGACATTTCTAGGGACAGATCTTCCAGCTGGGACATTTCCAGGGACAGATCTTCCAGTTGGGACATTTCTAGGGACAGATCCTCCAGCTGGGACATTTCCAGGGAGAGATCTTCCAAGCGGGACTTTTCCAGGGACAGATCTTCCAGTCTGGACATTTCCAGGGACAGATCTTCCAGTCGGGACATTTGCAGGGACAGATCTTCCAGCTGGGACATTTCCAGGGACAGATCCCCCAGCTGGGACATTTCCAGGGACAGATCTTCCAGCCGGGACATTTCCAGGGACAGATCTTCCAGTCGGGACATTTCTAGGGACAGATCTTCCACTTGGGACATTTTCAAGGACAGAGCTTCCAGCCGGGACATTTCCAGGGACTGATCCTCCAGCCGGGACATTTCCAGGGACAGATCTTCCCACCTTTGGATGGTTATGGAGGACAGTAGGCGACTCTTCTCTAAATATACATTTATCTGGATGTTACGGATTAGTTCTGCTCCGGTCACGCAGTCTATATCTCATTCTACGCTATATTTATTAAATTGTGGTGATGACTCAGGGTCACATGTCCCCGTATCCCCGGGGGAGGGGGATGGGGTGGGGGGGGATGTCCATTGTCCAGATGTGTGAACATCCTGCATTTAATAGTTCCTGGCTCTGTTCTCTGTCTGCAGGTCATCACCCCTCCAGATTATAGTTGTAATGTAATCTGCATCTCCTAATTATATTACAGGCCAGTATACGGGCCGCTGCGGGGGGGATATGGACATTTATAGCCATATGGGGGGGCCTCTGCTGGGAATATATATATTTTATAGCCATATGGTGAGCGGCTCCAGGTTTATACGGCAGTGAGGGACCTCTAATGTTTCTTCAGATATCCACAGTTGTGACACGAATGTGGGGAGATAATAAATGATGGTTTGATCGCATTGAGTGTGAACAACCGTAACAGACATTATAGGCAGCGTACGGTGATTTTAAACATATTTCCATTATTTTTCATTATCAGGCCTAAAATAAAAAATTGGGAAATAGTTTTTTTCTTCCTTTTTTTTGTTAGGTAAATCTGAAACATTGTATTTTATTCAGCCAGCAGGCGGCGTTCTTATTGCTCTCATTTTCCATCATGTGTTGTGTATAGAGATCAGTAGCTCAAGGTGGAATTTACATATAGAATTGGACAAGCCAGTGCAGTCCCCTCCACCCTTATTAGATGGAAAAGTACAATGTGAGAGAGAGGGGTCGGTTTAAAAAGCAGACTGCTATTTTGGTTAGCCAACCCTTAGTGCTCTGGGAATCCTATGATATTAACTGTCTATTGGTGTCAGTGCATGTTGGGAGTTGTAGCCCAGGTTGCAGCACGCTAATGCAGTGTATAGATCTGCACGCTCATTATAGGGAGCTCCTGCAGTTGGCAGTACACGCTGGGAGTTGTAGTCTAGGCTGGAGCACACTGGCGGAGTGTATAGATCTGCACACTATCTATATTAGGCCCCTTTGGCTGGCAATGCATGGTGAGAGTTGTAATCCAGATTGCAACACACTGGCGCAGTCTGTAGATCTGCAAACTATATGGGGCCTCTGTGGCTGGCAGTGCATGCTGAGAGTTCTCATCCAGGTTGCAGCACAGTGACGCAGTTTACATACTGTATATGGGGCTCCTGTGGCTGGCAGAGCTTGCTGGGAGTTATAGTCCAGGTTGCAGCACACTTACTGAGTGTATAGCTCTGCACACACCTATGTGGGGCTCCTGTGGCCGGCAGAGCTTGCTGGGAGTTGTATTCCAGGTTGCAGCACACTTACTGAGTGTAAAGCTCTGCACACACCTATGTGGGGTCCCTGTGGCTGGCAGTGCATGCTGAGAGTTCTCATCCAGGTTAGAGCACAGTGACGTAGTGTACATACTGTATATGGGGCTCCTGTGGCTGGCAGAGCTTGCTGAGAGTTGTAGTCCAGGTTGCAGCACACTTACTGAGTGTATAGCTCTGCACACACCTATGGGGGGCTCCTGTGGCTGGCAGTGTATGCTGGGAGTTGCAGCCCACATAGATCTGCATGCACCCTACATGAGGCATCTGTGGCTGGCGGTGCATGCTAAGAGTTGTAGTTCAGGTTACAGCACTTTGGCACAGTGTATAGATCTGCAGACACTCTATATGGGACTCCTGTGGTTGGCGGTGCATGCTGAGAGTTCTAATCCAGGTTGCAGCACACTGACTCAGTCTATAAATGTGCACATGCTCTACATGGGGCTCCTGTGGCTGGAGAGCTTGCTGGGAGTTGTAGTCCAGGTTGCAGCACACTTACCCAGTGTATAGATCTGCACACACCTATATGGGGCCCTTGTGGCTGAGAGTGCATGCTGGAAGTTGTAGTACTGGATACAGCACATTGGCGCAATGTATAGATCTGCTCACAATCTATATTGGGTTCTTGCGGGCCAGCAGCTGCTGAAGAACTACAAGTCTCAGCCTGCCAGTCACAGTGAGGGTTTGTATAGAAGATGGCCTCCATTATACCGCCTGGCAGGGGGGCTCTTTATGACAGCGCCGGCGTCTGGAAATCGCTTCCAGGAACCATCTGTGGTTATTCATCGGTTTATAGGAGCTATAAAGACAGAGGAGGAACTCCGGAAATACTGCGCTGACTATGAGCAGCAAAGGAGAGAGGAGACCCAAAATTCAGAGGGTCCCTGACTTCTGAGGACAGGTCCCCATGTCAAATGGATTTGTCCCTGGAAACATAAAATTTCTCTTTATCTGCACTTCAGAATCAGATTTTATCATCCCTCAGAAGTCCACGCCTCTGAAAAACGAATATGAATCCTCAGGGATTCTTCATCCAGACATTGCTGTATAGAGCTCCATCCAACCCTCTCCTAGTTTGGGAGCCCCTTTTTCTCATCTGCAGGAGAAGCAGAGCAAAGAAATCCCTCTCTGCAGCATTAGACAGGTCCTCTTTTTTTTCCATGGCTCATGCAGGAGCAGAGTAGAGAAATCCCTCTCTGCAACAAGGGACAGGTCCTCTTTTTTTGGGGGGGGGGCTAATGCAGGAGCAGAATAGGGAAGTCCCTTTGATCAGCTTGGGACAGTTCCTCTTTTTTCCATTGCTTGTGCAGGAGAAGAGTAAAGAAATCCCTTTCTGCAGCATGGGGACAGGTCCTCTTTTTTTCAATGGCTAATGCAGGAACAGAGTAGAGAAAAAAGCCTCATCAGCATGGGACAGGTGCTCTTCTTTCATTGGCTCATGCAGAAGCAGGATAGGGAACTCTCTTTCTGCAGCATGGGACAGATCCATACAGGGGCAGAGCAGGGGCGTCACTAGGGGGGGGCTAGAGGGGGCCATGGCCCCCCCAACATTATACTGTGCCCCCCTATGTGCCCCCCTAATTAAAAAAAATGGACACTGGGAATGCAGGGGACAGGTATAGCCTGAGCTGCCGTATTGCTGGTTCCGGCTCCTCCTCCACCTCCTGAGTCTACACCCAGCCACTGGTTACTAGAGCCGCCTCGCATCTAGCAACCAGTGACGTCAGAGTCGGCATTGACAGTTCTTTCTCCCCTCCTTCCTCTCTCACACGGAATAATGAGAGAGGAGACACAGACGATATACTCCTTCTCCCCTCTTGTGTGTGCTTCCAGGGTAGTCAAGTGTGAAGCCAATGAGCTCACAATTCCCACACACAGGAGAGGAGAGGGGAGAAGGAGCAGATCGGCTGTGTGAAGGAGGGGAGAGAGAACTGTCAATGCCGGCTCCGGGGGCTCTGAGCTGTTGGGAACACTAATACAGGGGTGGTGCCAGGTGGGTGCTTTAACTCCCCCATAATTTCACCTATAGCACCCCCATTAGCAGCTGCCTCGGGAAGAGATTTACTGTAGCCTGGGTATGCTGCTACCAGTGACACTCCCCGCCCCTCAGCCCGCCCCTCAGTGTATGGAGATCGCAAACAGCATGTTAGTTGCAAGGCTAAAGTTTCTCATTCCTGTGCCCTGTGCAGCATAAGGAGGCAGGGATCATTTTAAGCACCTGATCAGTATTATCCAATCAGGCTGTGCCTGTGCTACAACCCCTCCCACTTCCCCTGCCGCCGTATTTTGATTTCAGGCAGCTCCAGAGGAAGCCACAGCCAGACCCCTCAGCTCTGTAACTCCCATGTGAGTCTCTTTTATGTATTCTTCATGGAGGGGATAAGAAGGATGTGCAGCAGCTTGCAGAGTGATAGGTGTGAGGTTTAGTGCAGGCAGTGTTCTCCATAGAGGGACAGGACAAGGGGAAAACACACTCTTATATATGTTGTAATTGGCAGGCTGTTAGATCCTTAGCATCAGAAGACAGAACACACAGACCTCATACATTGATTTATATCAGCAAAAATAATGTTTATTACAGAGACTTCTGTGACAGGAAGAAAGGAATCCATCAGGTCTGTGTGTTCTGTCCCTTTCCTGTCTCTGCTAGCTCCATCTTTAACCCTTTTGGCTCATGCACACTAGTTTTGCCCTCTGAAGAGCAATCAACATTTAGCAATCAACAAAAGCACACTGTTAGACAGGATCATTTGGTTGGTTGCAGGCTGGTCAGTAAGTTGATCTGGGAATGTCTTTGGTTTTGTTTTGCATGCGTTGCCCTTCCATGTGCTCCTTGCACTTTCAAATAAATAATCTTTGAAAGGGTTTATGCGCTATGGTAGATTTTATTTTTTATGCATATATTATGACTGCAGCTACCATGTGATGATGTCAGTTGGTGAGCCTTTGAAAATTGCAATGCAGGTTATTCATTTGGAGCCGGTCAGAGTGGGATTGTGCTGCCGTATTACAATGAAGTGTGTTTGGGCCGATGTATTGTGGCTGCAGCCTCTGGTAGCACCCTGTATGCTCACAGTAGTGGCGGTGGCGGTGCACCAAAGTGGGTGTAAAGATCCTAAATATTCAGATGAACTTTTGTTTTATTGCACATCACTTTATTTTTGGTGGAGGAACAATGAAATGGTGGCTAATAGCCATCAGGAGATCCACTTTTGTTCGTAATGCATAAATGAATTTAATCTGGCTTCAACTTTATTCACTTATTCTAGTTATGTATGTATCACTTTGTTTGCACTCAGCACTTTAATTCATTTTGCACAGCATGAAATCGGCATGGATTAGCACATCTATTTAATATTTAGTTATTTCTCTAAGTGTTTGTTTATTCACACTGCAGTGTGCTGTTTTCTCCATGTTATCGTTTTTTAAAATATTTTAGTGAATTACCAGTAAGCACTTTAGTTTCTATGCACATTTATCAGATTCTATTTAACCTATTTCTCTTAGGTAACTCCCACTGTTGGGTGTTCTCTGCATGCCCTAATGGGCACTGATAGGAGGCACTAATGGGCACTGATAGGAGGCAATAGAGGGAAACTGATAGGTGGGATTGATGAGCACTGATAGGCGGCACTGATGAGGAGGCACTGATAGGTGGCATTGATAAGCACTGATATGCTGCACTAATAGGCACTGATAGGCTGCTTTGATGAGCACTGATAGGTGGCACTGATGAGCACTGATCACTAATAGGCAGCATCAATGGGCACTGATAAGCTGCACTGGTAGGCGGCATTGATGAGCATGTATGCTAGCCCAACATTAAAAGAACAATTACACACTTTAAATCTTTAAAAGTGGCCACCTGCAGCTGCAATCTTCGGCTAACGTCTCTCTTTCTAACAAGACCTCTGGAGTGCATTCTATTCCTGGGGAAAAAAAAATAAAAAAATAAATATATATATATATATATATATATATATATATATATATATATATATATATATATATTGCGTTTTATAGTTGGCCCCCCTACTTTTGTCCCTGTCCCCCCATGTGCCCCCCCTAAATATGAAAGCTGGAGACGCCACTGGGGCAGAGCATAGAAATCACTATTTGAAGCATGGGACAGGTCCTCTTTTTTTTCCAGGGCTCATATAGGAGCAGAAGAGTGAAATCTCTTTCTGCACTATGGGACAGGTCCTCTTTTTTTTATGATTCATGCAGGAGCAGAATAGAGAAAACCCTCTGTGCAGCACGGGACAGGTCCTCTTTTTCCATGGCTCATGCAGGAGCAGCATATGGAGTTCCCTTTCTTCACCATGGGACAGGTCCTCTTTTTTCATGATTCATGTAGGAGCAGAATAGAGAAAACCCCTCCGTGCAGCACGGGACAGGTCCTCTTTTTATATATATGGACGTCACACATACACAGATACATCGATGATCTGCATCTTATCTGCAGGATACAGTAACATGAGATGGATATTATGAATCAGATTAGACAGTAACTGTAACTGTCTGTACCCGGGGGAAACAGTTCGATCGCTCTGATTCTACACATCACTTCCTATATACAGTGTAAAGTGTTTGTAGCTCCACTAATAATATTACACGGAGAGATTGTGGGGCCCCGGGGCCACTAGCTGCTATCTGTATCCCTTATATAACATCGGTTTTTCATCTCAGATTGCCTTGTCCCCTCCGGTCTCTGTTCTCATTGATAAATATTCAACGTGACGAACGTGAGAGTAGCCCGAGGCCGAACACCCTTCCCCCCCCCCCACCCCCATCGCCGTGTCCTGGTTGTACACAAAAGGGTCGTTATGTGATCCGCCCCAGCCTGGACTCGTCTTTTGTCATTGTCAGGCTGAATCGGAGGAAAAATTCTAAGAGAGCCAATTGTTTTTTTGATTTTTGTTTGTTTTTTAAATATGAAAAGTGGACCTGTCAGAACGTTACCAGTCTTCATGAATAAATTCCTGACGTGTCACAATATACAGCAACGGGTCCATTCCTCAGACAACTGTGAACTCCACTGAGTGACGTTGCCTAGGCTGAGGTGAGGTCACCAGTCAATGACTTGAAAGGTCCCAGTACTGGTGTTGGTGGACTCAATAATAACCCCCAGCACTGGTGTTGGTGGACTCAATAATAACCCCCAGCACTGGTGTTGGTGGACTCAATAATAACCCCCAGGAATGGTGTCAGTGAGCGCAATATTACCCCCAGCACTGGTGTCGGTGGATGCAATAATAACCCCCAGCATTGGTGTCGGTGGATGCAATAATAACCCTAGCACTGGTGTCGGTGGACACAATAATAACCCCCAGCACTAGTGTCGGTGGATGCAATAATAACCCCCAGCACTGGTGTCGGTGGATGCAATAATAACCCCCAGCACTGGTGTCGGTGGATGCAATAATATCCCCCAGCACTGGTGTCGGTGGATGCAATAATATCCCCCAGCACTGGTGTCGGTGGATGCAATAATATCCCCCAGCACTTGTGTCGGTGGATGCAATAATAACCCTAGCACTGGTGTTGGTGGACACAATAATAACCCCCAGCACTGGTGTCAGTGGATGCAATAATAACCCCCAGCACTGGTGTCGGTGGACACAATAATAACCCCCAGCACTGGTGTCAGTGGATGCAATAATAACCCCCAGCACTGGTGTCGGTGGATGCAATAATAACCCTAGCACTGGTGTCGGTGGACACAATAATAACCCCCAGCACTGGTGTCAGTGGATGCAATAATAACCCCCAGCACTGGTGTCGGTGGATGCAATAATAACCCCCAGCACTGGTGTCGGTGGATGCAATAATATCCCCCAGCACTGGTGTCGGTGGATGCAATAATAACCCTAGCACTGGTGTCGGTGGACACAATAATAACCCCCAGCACTGGTGTCGGTGGATGCAATAATAACCCTAGCACTGGTGTTGGTGGATGCAATAATAACCCTAGCACTGGTGTCGGTGGACACAATAATAACCCCCAGCACTGGTGTCGGTGGATGCAATAATAACCCTAGCACTGGTGTTGGTGGATGCAATAATAACCCTAGCACTGGTGTCGGTGGACACAATAATAACCCCCAGCACTGGTGTCAGTGGATGCAATAATAACCCCCAGCACTGGTGTCGGTGGATGCAATAATAACCCCCAGCACTGGTGTCGGTGGATGCAATAATAACCCTCAGCACTGGTGTCATTGGATGCAATATTAAGCCCAGCACTGTTGTCGTTGAACGCAATAATAATCCCCAGCACTGTTGTTGAATGCAATAATAACCCCCAGCACTGGTGTCGGTGGATGTAATAATAACCCCCAGCACTGGTGTCGGTGGATGCAATAATAACCCCCAGCACTGGTGGAGGTGAACACAATAATAACCCTCAGCACTGGTGTCATTGGATGCAATATTAAGCCCAGCACTGTTGTCGTTGAACGCAATAATAATCCCCAGCACTGTTGTTGTTGAACGCAATAATAACCCCCAGCACTGGTGTCGGTGGATGTAATAACCCTCAGCACTGGTGTCGGTGGATGTAATAATAACCCCAGCACTGGTGTCGATGGACACAAGAATAACCCCCAGCACTGGTGTCGGTGGATGCAATAATAACCCTAGCACTGGTGTCGGTGGATGCAATAATAACCCCCAGCATTGGTGTCGGTGGACACAATAATAACCCCCAGCACTGGTGTCAGTGGATGCAATAATAACCCCCAGCACTGGTGTCGGTGGACACAATAATAACCCCCAGCACTGGTGTCAGTGGATGCAATAATAACCCCCAGCACTGGTGTCGGTGGATGCAATAATAACCCTAGCACTGGTGTCGGTGGACACAATAATAACCCCCAGCACTGGTGTCGGTGGATGCAATAATAACCCCCAGCACTGGTGTCGGTGGATGCAATAATAACCCTAGCACTGGTGTCAGTGGATGCAATAATAACCCTCAGCACTGGTGTCGGTGGATGTAATAATAACCCCCAGCACTGGTGTCGGTGGATGTAATAATAACTCCAGCACTGGTGTTGATGGATGCAATAATAACCCCCAGCACTGGTGTCGGTGGACACAATAATAACCCCCAGCACTAGTGTCGGTGGATGCAATAATACCCCCAGCACTGGTGTCGGTGGATGCAATAATAACCCCCAGCATTGGTGTCGGTGGATGCAATAATAACCCCCAGCACTGGTGTCGGTGGATGCAATAATAACCCCCAGCACTGGTGTCGGTGGATGCAATAATAACCCCCAGCACTGTTGTTGTTGAACGCAATAATAACCCCCAGCACTGGTGTCGGTGGATGTAATAATAACTCCAGCACTGGTGTTGATGGATGCAATAATAACCCCCAGCACTGGTGTCGGTGGATGTAATAATAACCCCAGCACTAGTATCGATGGACACAAGAATAACCCCCAGCACTGGTGTTGGTGGACACAATATTAAGAGTCCCCTCTTACATTAGGGTCCCCATCAATGTTCTCCCTTACATCAGATTCCCCTTCAGTGCCCCCCCTTACATGGGAGCTCTCCCTAATATGGGGCCCTCATCAGAGTCCCCACCAGAAGCCTGATTTGGCCCCTGGGCCGTAGTTTGATGACCTCGGCTTTAGATCACAAGGGGAAGCATTGTGGGTGATGATCCTATCATAGCTGGTTACAAGCACTCTGCGCCTTCATCACAGCGCCAGGCGAAGGTGTGCATACATGGGTCATTGGCATTACTGGGCATTTTTACATGAACCCGTGTTCAGACCTAACCGGGAGCTCACCCCTAAATGTGGTGTTTTGGGGCATTGTAGACGCCACTTCTGTACAGCTCATCCTGCTCCACATGCCGTGTGAATGTTGAAAACAAGGTGGTCGCTCTTCTCCAAGCTGTTTACCAATGTTTGGATCATCAATAATATGTTAATAAATGCTCACGTTGTGATCAGACCATTTGTAATGTTTCATGGTGATCTGGCTACTAGGTGGCGCTGCTGAGGAAGTTCAGAAGAAGGCGGTTACACTAAGCTGACCCCACCATGTCATGTAATAGAGGGCATATCATGGCAGTACCTGGCTCTCTTACCACATTAGTGTCTTTCTCCCAGGCAGTATCTTGTATCAAGTCTTCATCGGTCTCAGAATCCCCCCCTTGGCTGCAGTCCAGGCGGATGAGGGCCCGGCATCGGTAGTGACAGGTGAAATTGCAGTCTGAAAGAGACAAGAGAGTGTTAGAGATTGTGGGGGAGGGGTGAAGCCAGGAAAAATTGCCCCATGTCATTTACAAAACTGTTCAAATGCAAAAGTTTCCCCTGATGTTGTCCTCGGTCACCTCCTGAGTTATTATTAATACATGACAGGGACTGTTGGATGGAGAGGAGAAGATGGAGGGGGGGGGGGGGCATAAATTACTAATATACTATATGGCCTTAGTTATGTAACCCCCCAATGATGGAGTTCAGGTGTCTCCAGAGAAGGGCCCTGGTAATCCTCCTTCATACTAAGACATTGTATTGTGCTCCTCCAAGGTGAAGACCCTTTTCTGTTCCACCATGACTGTCCCCTGTGTACAAAGCCAGCTCCATAAAGACGTGGATGACCAGTTTGGGGTGTAGGAATTGGAGTGTCCTTTACAGAGCCCTAACTTCATCCCTACTGAACACCTTTGCACTGGCTTCAACTGGGGAATCGGCCCTCAACTCTGCATTCAAGCGACATGTTGCTACTCCTAAGCTGAATCCTTTATGCCCTCAGTGACTCTGACCCCTGTGCCCTCTGGACACCCCTGCACTCCTGTGTCTCCATTGACTCCAGTGACCCTCTGTCTCCAGTGGCCTCAAGTGACTCCTGTGTCTCTAGTGTTTCATTGTCTACTGTGTCGCCAGTTACCCCTGTGTCACCAGTTACCCCTGTGATTTCTGTGTCTCCAGTGACTCCTGTGTCTCCAGTGACCACTGTGTCTCCAGTGCCTCCTGTGTCTCCAGTGACCCCAGTGACTCTGTGTCTCTAGTGACCCCAGTGACTCTGTGTCTCCAGTGCCTCCTGTGTCTCCAGTGACCCCAGTGACTCTATGTCTCCAGTGACCCCAGTGACTCTGTGTCTCCAGTGCCCCCTGTGTCTCCAGTGTCTCCAATGACCCCTGTGTCTCCAGTGACCCCTTTGTCTCCAGTGACTCCCATGTCTCCAGTGACCCCTGTGTCTCCAGTGACTCCCGTGTCTCCAGTGACCCCTGTGTCTCCAGTGCCCCCTGTGTCTCCAGTGACTCCTGTGTCTCCAGTGCCCCCTGTGTCTCCAGTGCCCCCTGTGTCTCCAGTGCCCCCTGTGTCTCCAGTGACTCTGTGTCTCCAGTGCCCCCTGTGTCTACAGTGACTCCTGTGTCTCCAGCAACTCCTGTGTCTTCAGTAACTCCTGTGTCTCCAGTAACTCCTGTGTCTCCAGTGACTCTGTGTTTCCAGTGTCTCCAGTGAACCCAGTACCTCCTGCCTCTCTAGTGACCCTAGTGACTCTGTGTCTCCAATGCCCCGTGTCTCCAGTGACCCCTGTGTCTCCAGTGACCCCAGTACCTCCTGTGTCTCCAGTGACCCCAGTACCTCCTGTTTCTCTAGTGACCCCAGCGACTCTGTGTCTCCAGTGCCCCCTGTGTCTCCAGTGACTCCTGTGTCTCCAGTGCCCCCTGTGTCTCCAGTGCCCCCTGTGTCTCCAGTAACTCCTGTGTCTTCAGTGACCCTGTATTTCCAGTGTCTCCAGTGCCTCCTGTGTCTCCAGTGACCCCAGTACCTCCTGTCTCTCTAGTAACCCCAGTGATTCTGTGTCTCCAAAGTCCCCTTTGTCTCCAGTGACCCCTGTGTCTCCAGTGCCCCCTGTGTCTCCAGTGACCCCACTGGCTCCTGTGTCTAGAGTGACCTTGTGTCAACTACATATTTTTGGCCATGGTTATGGAATAGGATGTCCAACAATCTCTGGTAGGTGAGAGAATGCGGGGTTCACAGACTTTTGTCCCTATAGTGTATTATAACCTACTTACTCACATTGCCTGGGTCAGAGGTAATACTGACAGATGGGGTATTAATAATTGAAAGGGTATTAAAAATCTATTAATAATTAATGGGGTATTAATAATCTAGGACCCTTAAAATGTTGAAAGCTGTGGCTGTAACTCTGATTTCCGCAGGATAAAAGTCCAGTTTGATATTCTATAAATTGAGAACTGATAAATTAGCCAGAAACCTCTGGAATTGCTGACACATCATGGTGGGGAAGGGGTGGGGTGTTTGGGAGCAGAGTGGAGATATTGGGGTGTAAGGTGGGTATTTGGGGAGTACAGTGGAGATATTGGGGGTGTAAGGTGGGTATTTGGGGAGTACAGTGGAGATATTGGGGGTGTAAGGTGGGTATTTGGGGAGTACAGTGGAGATATTGGGGGTGTAAGGTGGGTATTTGGAGATATTGGGAGTGTAAGGTTGGTATTTGGAGATATTGGGGGTGTAAGGTGGGTATTTGGGGCAGATAATGGAGGAACTTGTGTTGGAGGTCTCAGGCTGTCACGCCGTGACTGATCGCACGGTTCACACTCAGAGGTCGAAGTTCCCTCCAGTAATTAGAATCATGCGCACAGTGTGATCATTGAGTTGGTGTACAATGGGCCATTATCAGCTGATTGGAGAATAATGAGGTCTTCTAATTACCAGATGAGGCCGTGTGATGTTACTCCCCCCCCACCCCCGGGGATTCAATGCCAATACATCAGAGAGAAGTTTTCCGCTTCACTGCTCAAAACAAACAATAAATAAATGAATAAATAAAGGGCGGAGCTCCAAGATTACAGAGAATTTTTAAAAATGCTTTAAATAAAGTTAACAAAAATTTTATCGGCACGCAACAATAATACCCACATTAACCACCATGAACCAACATCCTTCCACCCACCTCCCCCCATGACCACAGTATGTCATTTTCTACCCGAAAGTCCAAATCTGCCCAAAAGGTCAGTTTTACTGTTTCCAAGGTATAAGTAACTGCTAGAGACTGTTCTATAGTTGCAGGAGACACCTAGAGACTGTTTACCAGACTCCTGTAAGTAGAAAAGACTGCTTCTAGGTAACAGGAGACTCCTTCCAAGATACAGGAGACTGTTAATGACTACTAAGTAATGGGAGACTGCTTTCTTCTGTAGTTACAGGAGACTAAACAAGACTTCTAGGGACCGCTTCACAGTTCCAGACAACTGCTAGATATTGTTTACTTGTTGAAGGAGAATGCTAGAGGCTGCTTTCTAGTTATTGGAGACTGGTGAAGACTTCTAGAGACTTCTTCCAAGTTACAGGAGACTGCTAAAAACTAGAGGAGATGGTCAGAGACTGCAGACATACTACAGGAGATGGTCAGAGACTGCAGACATACTACAGGAGATGGTTAGAGACTGCAGACCAAGTTGATTTGGTAGGCATGCTACAGGAGATGGTTAGAGACTGCTAATACCACAGGAGAGAGTCAGAGACTGCAGACATACTACAGGAGATGGTCAGAGACTGCAGACAAACTACAGGAGATGGTTAGAGGCTGCAGACATCCTACAGGAGATGGTCAGAGACTGCAGACATACTACAAGAGATGGTCATAGACTGCAGACATCCTACAGGAGATGGTCAGAGACTGCAGACCAAGTTGATTTGGTAGGCATGCTACAGGAGATGGTTAGAGACTGCAGACATAATACAGGAGATGGTCAGAGACTGCAGACATACTACAGGAGATGGTCAGAGACTGCAGACATCCTACGGGAGATGGTCAGAGACTGCAGACATAATACAGGAGATGGTCAGAGACTGCAGACATCCTACGGGAGATGGTCAGAGACTGCAGACATAATACAGGAGATGGTCAGAGACTGCAGACATACTACAGGAGATGGTCAGAGACTGCAGACAAAATACAGGAGATGGTTAGAGGCTGCAGACATCCTACAGGAGATGGTCAGAGACTGCAGACCAAGTTGATTTGGTAGGCATGCTACAGGAGATGGTTAGAGACTGCAGACATACTACAGGAGATGGTCAGAGACTGCAGACATAGTACAGGAGATGATCAGAGACTGCAGACATACTACAGGAGATGATCAGAGACTGCAGACATATTACAGGAGAAGATCAGAGACTGCAGACATATTACAGGAGAAGATCAGAGACTGCAGACATATTACAGGAGACTGCTAAAAATCACTACAATAGGGTGATAAAGAAACACAGATTAGTGTCTACAGGGGCCTGAAGGCCAACCAAAACTGCCAAAGGTTTGCTGTAGGTTGGGCACCAGAATATTTGGTGATTTGGGGGCTTAAAAAAGTTTTGTGTGAAATTCCACTTTAAATGAATGTGTTTCTCAGACTCAGGAAGGGGCTCCGCTCTGCTCATTACACATGGAGGGGACGGCAGATCAGAGTGTAGTCACCGGGAATCATTGCTGAGCGGATCTGGTGAGAATATTTGGTGCCGGCAGTGTGGGGTTCTGGGACGGACGTGATGCAGCACACAGGAATGTACAGACGGGTAAGTCACCCTGACTAATTCCTGATACAGATGCAGCTGCTGGAGGTCTGGAACCCGCACACCGTCCCCCACAAGGTAAACACGTGGCGATCCCAACATGGCGCCACCTGGTGGTCTCTGTATTTGTACTCAGGGGGTCTAACTATCAATGTTTTCCCCCAAGACTCACTCAACTGTCACTCAAAATTCACTCAACTGTCACCCGAGATTCACACGTTATTCTAACCAAATCATTAGTGAAAAAAAAGTTTTTCTGTTGGGCTGTATTGTAGCAGCACTTATCAAACATTAACCCCTTCAATACCGGGCACTTTCACCCCCTTCCTGCCCAGGACAATTTTCAGCTTTCAGCGCTGTCACACTTTGAATGACAATTGCGCGGTCATGCAACACTGTACCCAAATTACATTTTAGTCATTTTCTTCACACAAATAGAGCTTTCTTTTGGTGGTATTTAATCACCACTGGAGTTTTTTATTTTTTGCTAAAAAAAAAAATGAAAAATACCAAACATTTTAAAAAATAAAAACAATCAATCTTTTTTCATAGTTTGTTATAACATTTTGCAAATAGGTAATTTTTCTTTGGCACTGATGGGCACTGATGAGGCGGCAATTGTGGGCACTTATGAGGAGCCACTAATGAGGCTGCACTGATAGGTGGCACTAATTGACAGTCAAAGGCAGCACTGATGGGCACTGATTGGCGACACTGCTGGGCATTGGTAGGCAGCACCGATGGGCACTGATAGGCAGCTCTGATCAGTGACACTGATGGGCACTAATAGGTAGCACTGATGGGCACTAATAGATAGCACTGATGGCACTGATAGGTGACACTTCTGGGCACTGATAGGCTGTACTGATGGGAACTGATGAGGAGGCAATTGTGGGCACTTATGAGGAGGAACTGATAAGGCTGCACTAATAGGTGGCAGTAATGGACACTGAGAAGTGGCAATGGTGGGCACTGATGGGCGGCATTGATAGGCAGCACTGACAGGCAGCACTGCTGGGCACTGGTAAGCAGCACCCATGGGCACTGATAGGTAACACTGATAGGTGACACTGATGGGCACTGATGATGCGGCACTGATAGGCAACACTGCTGGGCACTGATGGGCACTAGTAGGCAGCACTGATAGGTGACACTGATGGACACTGATGATGCGGCAATGATCGGCACTGATAGGTAGCACTGATGGGCACTGGTAGGCAGCACTGATGGGCACTGATAGGAAGCACTGATAGGTGACACTGATGGGCACTGATGATGCGGCACTGATGGGTACTGATAGGTAGCACTGATGGGCACTGATAGGTAGCACTGATGGTCACTGGTAGGCAGCACTGATGGGCACTGATAGGCAGCACTGATAGGCGACACTGCTGGGCACTGATTGGTGACACTGATGAGTACGCACTGATTGGCAGCAGTGGCCACTGTTGGGACTGCACTGATAATCAGTGCCCTGATTATCAGTGTAGATGTCTCTTTAAGGCCGGGTTCACATATGAGCACGCAGAGGCTCACAGCAGGAGTCCGGGGCGTCCGGGTTCACCATTTCAGGTCCGATTTCAGCCCAAATTTTTGGCTGAATTCGGAACTGAAATGGACCAAAAGACGCACAGGACTCCTGTAAAAAGCGCTCCGGAGCCGCTGCGGAGATGTGTGAACCGGCTCTATAGAGAGCTCCATAGAGAGCCGGTCGCAATCTCCTGCTGTGCGAACTGGATGCGGAGGAAATCCACATCCAATTCTCAGTGGTGTGAAGCCGGCCTGAAGGTGGTAATCGGCTCTCCTCCTCCCCTCTCCCCCTGCCTGTCAGTGTGAGGAAAGGAGTGCCGATAACCGGCTTGTGATCAGCTGTGATTGGATACAGCTGATCACGTGGTAAAGTGCCGCTGATTGGCTCTTTACCTCGATCGGTGATCAGCTGTGTATTGAGATCAAAGTGTTCACAGAGCGTGGATGCGATCACAGGAGGACGTCATGTGACGCAGTCCCTGAACTGGCTGGCCGCGCTGTAGCCATTATTCAGTGAAAGCGCAGTCGGCAAGTGGTTAGCGCACATCCGTGTGTTACACTACCATTTATTTTGAATGCATTAAGGCAATGCACTTCCAACTCGCGGCACAACGCACCAATAACGCACAAACGTGCATTGTGTTACCAAAAAGGGCGCACATCCTTTTTTTTTTTTCACCTGAATGAACTGCCGCAATGCAATGCGAGATAATTTGCGTGTAAATTCAATGCGGCAGAAAGGCAAAGTCTGAATGGGCCCCAAAGGTCTCTTTCACATTTTCTGTGGAGCTGCACGAATCTGGGAAAAATGAGAATCACAATTTTTTTTGCTTAGAATAAAGATCACGATTCTCACGGCGTAACATCATCTTTCAGATTATACAAAAAAATTGGGTTAACAGTAATGTTTTTTTTTTTTTTTTTTAATTCATTAAAGTGTATTTTGTTCAAATTGCATTTGAAGGACCGCTGTGCAAATGCAGGGTGACATAAAATAATGCAACAACCACCATTTTATTTTCTAGGGTCTCTGCTAAAATATATATATATATAAATATAATGTTTGGGGATTCTAATTCTAATTCATTTTCTAGCAAAAAAAAAATAATGAATTTAAATTGAAACCAACAAGTGTCATAAAAAGGTTTAGTCTTTAAGTTAGTCCCCTCGTTTACAGACCGAAGTTCATTCCTTAGATCTAAAGAACAAAATGTTACAATGTTTATAGTTAGCTCAGCGGCTGAGGAATGTTGTGAAACTTGGCAGACTGACTTTTTTTTTGTTTGTTTTAACAGCTGTCGGCTTGAGCAGAGAACTCTCTGCATAGAATCTGGAAAATGCTTTGTTAAGATCGGGGGGGGGAGAATCGCGATCTCGATTCTTACGGATGAATTGTGCAGCTCTAATTTGCTGTAATGCTTACCGCTCTCTGGAAAGCGATCCGTTGTGGCAGGGGCTGACAGGCGTTCAGAGGACACTATTGCCACCTCCTGATGCCTGTTTTTTTTGGGGGGCGGCTTAAATTGGGGAACGGCAATTTTACATTGTAAGATCGCGCTTGCTGGTCAGTTGCAGAGCGGCCCCGCTGAGCTCAATGGGTGAGTTTGACAGGTGGTGCCGCCAGTCAAACTCTGCAGCCTGAGTTAAGAATGCCCTGGCCGTGACATGTGTACAGCGCGTTCTCAGGTTGTATTGTTATTCGGATGGGTGGCCAAGGGGGGGGTGGTAAAACTATGGCTAGGTTGCCTGTGCGAAAGAACTTTTAGTTATTTTAATGATTTATATATATATAAAGGAGATCAGCTTGATGGTAATTGTTTTATGCTTGTAAATTAATTAATAAAAAAATTAAAAATTCTGTGTGTAGTTTGTAATTCTATATATGTTGGGTCAGTTATAATTGCTATGAAGTTCTATACAATTGTTTCTAATGCTGCTTTATGCATTGACATACAGCATGTCCTTACACTCAGTCTGTCAGGACAATATGGTCACCTGCTCACTTGCCATCATCCACAGGCAGCTTAACTCTTCAATAAGACGCAGAGGTTGAATCCAACACAATTTTACTTTAGATAAGTGCAGTACAGAGGATGTTTTTTTTTCCAGTTATTTATAGTGTAAGAAGACAATGACTATCCTAATCCCTGTCTCTGAAGTACTAACACATCACCGACTGGGAGAACATGGAAGAAAACTGGGTGGGTCTAGCTAAGAGTGAACCAAGAATATGAGTGTGAGCCGCTCAGAAGCGAAATGAAGTGCTGTGACGATCGCTGCGGGTGCTGGTCGGGAAGGGCGCTCGTCTATGCTCCTGGCAATGGTAGAGACTAGTGACGGAGTGTCCCGGGAGCCGCACATCAAGTCAAGACCTGCTGAATGATAGTGAATGGCAGTCTCAGCCTGGACCCCACCAGGCCACGCCCCCAATGCGTTTCACTCCGCCCACTGGAGCCTACACACGGGGACTGGACGGGGGGGCGCGCAATGAGTGGTGTGCCGTGTTCCTCGGTTATCGGCATTCCTCTCCATACGCTAACAGCCGATAAGCAGCCTTCCTCAGTGGGGACATCTGCCCTGATTATCAGTGCCCTGATTATCAGTGCAGCCCTATCAGTGTCCATCAGTGCTGCCCTTCAGTTTCCATCAGTGCTGTCAATCAGTGCCCATCAAAGATGCCCAGAGGTGTGTGCAGCCTATTGCCATAGGGGTGTGCATTCCAAAGCTCAAACTCACATGTCTTTCTCTGCAGCCTCAGTTGCATGTGGTGGTGAATGAATGGAAAGTGCTCTGTGCTGAGTGTTTTCCTGTTCCTTCACAAACTGAGGCATAGCAAACACAATGTTTACTATGCTTCAGTTATGAATGGACACAGTGAGCGAGTGTGTTCACTTAGAAAAGGAACTATTTACTAGCCCCTTCCCCCACTCTCCATCCTGAAATATCCCCCGCAGATATCCGAGGGGGGGGGGGAGAGGAGGGAAGCCAGCAACACTGCAGGGCAGGGGGGCCCCAATAAGGAGGGGGTAAGCCCGTAAAGTAGAGGGAATCGGCAATGCACATAGTGATTAGGGTGTACCCAGGCACACCTGGCACACCCCTTGCGCATGACTATTATGAGACCTGTCAATGCCCATCAGTGCATCCTCATCAGTGATCGTCCATTAGTGTTGTCTATCAGTGCCCATCAGTGCTGCTCATTAGTGCCTATCATTGCTACCTATAAGTGCCCATCAGTGCCACCTATCAGTGCCCATCAGTGCTGCCTATCAGTGCCACCTATCAGTGTCCATCAGTGCTGCCTATCAGTGCCACCTATAAGTGCCCATCAGTGCCACCTATCAGTGCCCATTAGTGCCACCTCATCAGTGCCACCTATCAGTGTCCATCAGTGCTGTATATTAGTGCCTCCTCATCAGTGCCACCTCATCAGTGCCACCTATCAGTGTCCATCAGTGCTGTATATCAGTGCCTCCTCATCAGCGCCACCTCATCAGTGCCCATTAGTGCCACCTCATCAGTGCCACCTCATCAGTGCCCATTAGTGCCACCTCATCAGTGCCACCTATCAGTGTCCATCAGTGCTGCATATCAGTGCCTCCCCATCAGTGCCACCTCATCAGTGCCCATTAGTGCCACCTCATCAGTGCCACCTATCAGTGTCCATCAGTGCTGCATATCAGTGCCACCTCATCAGTGCAGCCTATCAGTGCCTGTCAGTGCCGCCTCCTGAGCGCACATCGGTGAAGGAGAAACATTACTTATTTACAAAATTTTATAACAGAAACTGAAAAAGAAAAACTATTTTTTTCAAAATTTTGGGGGGATTTCTCATTTGTTTATAAAAAAATGAAAAACAAACAAAAACTCCGTCTAAAAAGAATGATAAAAATGTCATGGGGGTACGGTGTTGCATGACCGCGCAATTGTCATTCAAAGTGTGACAGCGCTGAAAATTGGCCTGAGCAGGAAGCGGGGGAGGGGGGGGGGTTCCCGGCATTGAAGTGGATAATACCCCTATAGAAAGTATTTACAAATATGCATATGAAGTATAGTAATGAATATATGGGGCAGAGGACTTGTAGAAACTAAGAATTCATCAAAATAAAAAAAATTCAGGCATACACCATGTTCCTAAATATAAACATGAACAAAAATATTATGTCTACAAATGTAAGGCGGCCAATTCAGCAATTCAAAGAACCGCTCAATAGTCCACAGGACTGGAATTTCCTCCATTACATGAGAGGTGAAGGAGATCCCAGTATAATATACCCAAGAATGATTTCTAATGCTTGTTTACTTGTTGTATAAATATAGATTTTTTCCCCGTATACATTAAAATATTACTTTCATGAAACAACATAATAATAATTTAATATGTGAACTGGCTGAACACACATTATTTTCTGCAGCTTTAATACGTGTAATACCTATATCAGCCGTTAGGTGGCAGCATCTCACCTGAAAAGTTCGTTTTCTATCCCTTATATCAGGGGTTTCCAAAAACTTTCTAAACAAAGGGCCAGTTTACTTTCCTTCAGACTTTATCGGGGCCTGACTAAGGTCAGTGGAAGCATAAAATGCTTTTGGCTTGGTGGTCAGTGGGAGTAAAAAAAGCACCTGTAGTCAGAAAGATGAGGAATAGTGTCCCAGCATTGGTGTCAGTGGGAGGAATAGTGCCCCATCATTGGTACCAGTGGGAGGAATAGTGCCCCATCATTGGTGTCAGTGGGAGGAAAAGTGCCCCATCGTTGGTGTCAGTGGGAGGAATAGTGCCCTACTGTTGGTGTCAGTGGGAGGAATAGTACCCCATCATTGGTGTCAGTGGGAGGAATAGTGCCCCATCATTGGTGTCAGTGGGAGGAATAGTGCCCCACTTTTGGTGTCAGAAGAATGAATGGTGCTTCATCATTGTCATCAGTAGTGCCAGAGAAGGCCGGGTCCTGGTCCCTGCATAACAGTGCTTTGTGCTTATAGGGTGACAACGCTCTGTCCCTCTCTCCCTATGGTGGATGGACACACTGCTCAGCCATGGTCCACCATTGTCACCCATCAGGACGTCAGTCCGGAGCAATGATGTGCAGCTAAAGATGGAGTGAGTGCACATAGACAGGAAGTGGCTGAAAGAGGCTGCAGGAGATCTGTAGCACTGAGATGGGGTGATAAATAAACACCGACTGATGATTTATAGACATGTGACATGTCATATTTTTTTATTTATTTAATCTTCACAGCTGTGAAAGATTGATGGGTGTTGGGAGCGGATGTATCGCGCTGGATTGTGCAACTTATTAGAGTCTGGTGAGTTTATTTCCTTGTCATGTTATTATAGACACGTGTTTATAATGTGCTGATCACATCTTCACACTGAGAGTCTCACGACCGCATGTCGTCTTCAATTTAACAAAGCCATGTGTCGTCTGCGCTAAATCCTGACAGCCAATCAGAATCTGTAACTGCTTTGCAGTTAAATCTTATTGGCCTTTGCACCCCCCCCCCCTCCCCCCAAAGCTGCCAACGGTCATTTAAAAAAAAAATGCGTCCCTGGAAACATCTCTGACCTTGACCAATCATATAATGATGCTTCCTCTCTGCAGCCTAATTATTTTCTATGGTTACTTTTTTTTAGAAGTAAAATATTTTATTCTGGTCTTTGTACGGGTTTCTACTTGAATGACAGGAATCATTGTGTGATTTCCTTTTTTGTATTTCATGTCCTTTATATTTTTCTCCTCATCCATCCATTTTCTCTCATCCATTTGGTTCAACCAAATCAATGCCGAGTACTTTTACCCCTCTTCCTGCCCAGGGCAATCTTCAGCTTCCAGCGCTCTCACACTTTAGGGGATCAACTCCAGAGATAAAACGATAATTCTCCCACTCTACAAGACTCTGGTCCGGCCGCACCTGGAGTATGCTGTCCAGTTCTGGGCACCGGTCCTCAGGAAGGATGTACTGGAAATGGAGCGAGTACAAAGAAGGGCAACAAAGCTAATAAAGGGTCTGGAGGATCTTAGTTATGAGGAAAGGTTGTGAGCACTGAACTTATTCTCTCTGGAGAAGAGACGCTTGAGAGGGGATATGATTTCAATGTATAAATACCGGACTGGTGACCCCACAATAGAAATAAAACTTTTTCGTGGAAGGGAGTTTAACAAGACTCGTGGCCGCTCATTAAAATTAGAAGAAAAGAGGTTTAACCTTAAACTACGTAGAGGGTTCTTTACTGTAAGAGTGGCAAGGATGTGGAATTCCCTTCCACAGGCGGTGGTCTCAGTGGGGAGCATCGATAGTTTCAAAAAACGATTAGATAATCACCTGAATGACCACAACATACAGGGATATACAATGTAATACTGACATATAATCACACACATGGGTTGGACTTGATGGACTTGTGTCTTTTTTCAACCTCACCTACTATGTAACTTTGAAGGACAATTATTCAGTCATGCAACACTGTACCCATATGACATTTTTATCATTTTTTTTTTTTTGAGACAGACAGAGCTTTCTTTTGGTGGTATTTAATCAACACTGTTTTTTTTATTTTTTGCTAAACTCCTTCCAGAGGTGGTTCTGGTCAGCTCAGTAGATTGCTTTAAGAAAGGCCTGGATATTTTCCTAAATGTACAGAATATAACTGGGTACTGACATTTATAGGTAAAGTTGATCCAGGGAAAATCTGATTGCCTCTCTGGGATCAGGAAGGAATTTTTTCCCCTGCTGTAGCAAATTGGATCCTGATTTTCTGGGGTTTTTCCCCTTCCTCTGGATCAACTGTGGGTATAGGAGTGGGTATATGGGATTGTATGATATTTTTTATTTATTTGTTTGTTTGTTTTTTGTTTTGTTTTTTTTTGTGTCTTTTTTTCAACCTGACTAACTATGTAACTAAACAAACAGAAAAAGACTGAAAATTTTGAAAAAAACAAAACAAAAACATTCTTCTACGTTTCTGTTATAAAATTTGGCAAATAAGTAACCTTTTTTCTTCACTGATGCACTGATGAGCACTGATGAGGCTGCACTGATGGGCACTGATGAGGCTGCACTGATGGGCACTGATGAGGCTGCACTGAGGGGCTGCATTAATAGGCACTAATGGGGCTGCACTGATTGGCACTGATCAGGCTGCACTGATGGTCACTGATGAGCCTGCACTGATGGGGCTGCACTAATGGACACTGATGAGGCTGCACTGATGGGCACTGCTCAGGCTGCACTGATGGGTACTGATGAGGCTGCAATGATGGGCTGCATTTATGGGCACTGGTGAGGCTGCACTGATTGGCACTGATAGGCTGCATTGATGGGCACTGGTGAGGCTGCACTGATTGGCACTGATAGCCTGCATTGATGGGCACCGATGAGGCTGCACTGATGGGCACCGATGAGGCTACACTGATGGGCACTGGTGAAGCTGCACTGATAGGCACTGGTGAGGCTGCAGTGATGGACAATGATGAGGCTGCACTGATGGGCTGCATTGATGGGCACTGATGAGGCTGCACTGATCAGGCTGCACTGATGGGTACTGATGAGGCTGCACTGATGGGCTGCATTGATGGGCACTGATGGGCTGCATTGATGGGCACTGATGAGGCTGCACTGATGGGCACTGATGAGGCTACACTGATGGGCACTGATGAGGCTGCGCTGATGGGCACTGATGAGGCTGCACTGATAAGATGCACTGATGGGCACTGATGAAGAGACACTGATGAGACTGCACTAATAAGGTGGCACTGATAGGCAGCACTGATGGGCACTGATATGTTGCACTGATGGGCACTGATATGCTGCACTGATGGGGCTGCATTGATAATCAGGGCATAATCATTGAGCACATCTCTCCATTCCCTGTGAATGGATGATGTGGCTGTGGGGAGAAGAACCCTGTAATTCAGATAAGTGAGGTGGGGAGCTGTGGAATGTTGTTTGGGGGGTTATAAGTAATTTTCTAGCAAAAAAATACTGGTCTAAAATTTAAAATATGAGCGTAAATTCCATTTTTGGGTGGAACTCCAGTTTAAGGTAAAAAATGTTTAGGCTTTGCAACCAGTTTAAAAGCAAAATATTTAAAAAAAAATAAAAAATCTTGCTTTTTAAAAAAAAAAAAAAGATTACTTCCAGGACCATAGAGGCGATCAAAGACAATCTAGTCTTCCATCACCTCTGTAACCAGCTGCTGCACCGTCAGATTGTTTCTCTGGTGAGCTGGCAGAAACAGTAAGCCCAAGAAACACCGGTGAGAGGGGTGGACGTCCCCTCCTGCCACTTCTGAAAGCATTCCAGCGGCTCATGAGCCACTCAGAAAGCTTTCACAGGAAAGCCAGCCGCCGGCTGAAAAAAACAATATTGGGGTTTTAGCTGACCACTTGCAAACAGGCCCGGACTGGCCATAGGGCACACTGGGCATTTGCCCATTGGGCCTCCAGGCTGCGTGTCCTAAGAAGAGCGGCCTGTTGATGACCAGGCAGCACAGCAGGAGTTAAGCGGCGACCGTCGCCCCGGACTAACACGGACTGTGGCCGCCGCTCACCTCCTGCACTAGGACGTGCAGAAGAAGGTGGGAGAGAAGTACCTGCAGGGGACAGACACCTCCCCGGCCATCCTCTGGAGATATACCTGCACCCGGCAGCCTCTCTCCAACACCGGCCGGCACACTGTGACAGCTGCACAGGGAGGAAGGTGAGTGTACAGAACTGAACGGATCAAGTGTGATCCCGCCCTGTAGAGATGGGGAAGGGGGGTGGATTGGGACTGTCTCTTTGCTGCACCGAAGAAAAAAGTGTAACAGAAACTGAAGAAATGACTCTTTGCTACAATGTAAAGTAGTGAGTGTACAGCTTGTATAACAGTGTAAATTTGCTGTCCCCTCAAAATAACTCAACACACAGCCATTAATGTCTAAACCACTGGCAACAAAAGTGAGTACACCCCTAAGGGAAAATCTCCAAATTGGCCCCAATTAGCCATCCCCCCCCCCCCAGTGTCATGTGACTTGTTAGTGTTACAAGGTCTCAGGTATGAATGGGGAGCAGGTGTGTTAAATTATCGCTCTCACTCTCTCATACTGGTCACTGGAAGTTCAACATGGCACCTCATGGCAAAGAACTCTCTGAGAATCTGAAAAAAAAGAATTGTTGCTCTACATAAAGATGGTCTAGGCTATAAGATTGAGAAGACCCAGAAACTGAGCTGCAGCACGGTGGCCAAGACCATACAGCGGTATAACAGGACAGGTTCCACTCAGAACAGGCCTCGCCATGGTCCACCAAAGAAGTTGAGGTCACGTGCTCAGCGTCATATCCAGAGGTTGTCTTTGGGAAATAGACGTATGAGTGCTGCCAGCATTGCTGCAGAGGTTGTAGGGGTGGGGGGGTCAGCCTGTCAGTGCTCAGACCATACGCCACACACTGCATCAAATTGGTCTGCATGGCTGTCGTCCCAGAAGGAAGCCTCTTCTAAAGATGATACACAAGAAAGTCCACAAACAGTTTGCTGAAGACAATCAGACTAAGGACATGGATTACTGGAACCATGTCCTGTGGTCTGATGAGACCAAGATAAACGTATTTGGTTCAGATGGTGACAAGCGTGTGTGGCGGCAACCAGGTGAGGAGGACAAAGACAAGTGTGTCTTGTCTACAGTCAAGCATGGTGGTGGGAGTGTCATGGTCTGGGGCTGCATGAGTGCTGCCGGCACTGGGGGGCTACAGATCATTGAGGGAACCATGAATGCCAACATGTACTGTGACATACTGAAGCAGAGCATGATCCCCTCCCTTCAGAGACTGGGCCGCAGGGCAGTATTCCAACATGATAACGACCCCAAACACACCTCCAAGACCACCACTGCCTTGCTAAAGAAGCTGAGGGTAAAGGTGATGGACTGGCCAAGCATGTCTCCAGACCTAAACCCTATTGATCATCTGTGGGACATCCTCAAACGGAAGGTGGAGGAGCGCAAGGTCTCTAACATCCACCAGCTCTGTGATGTCATCATGGAGGAGGGGAAGAGGACTACAGTGACATCCTGTGAAGCTCTGGTGAACTCCATGCCCAAGAGGGTTAAGGCAGTGCTGGAAAATAATGGTGGCCACACAAAATATTGACACTTTGGGCCCAATTTGGACATTTTCACTTAGGGGTGTACTGACTTTTGTTGCCAGCGGTTTAGACATTAATGGCTGTGTGTTGAGTTATTTTGAGGGGACAGCAAATTTACACTGTTATACAAGCTGTACACTCACTACTTTACATTGTAGCAAAGTGTCATTTCTTCAGTGTTGTCACATGAAAAGATACAAGAAAAGATTTACAGAAATGTGAGGGGTGTACTGACTTTTGTGAGACACTGTGTATGCGTATTTTCAGTCGGCAAGTGGTTAAATGTTCTTTTTCAGATTGAAAAGAAACAATGTAAAAACTGATCTGGGTTGGGTACCCTGCGGTCACCTGACACCGTACCGCATATGATTGGTTGGAAATTGTACTCAGATATCGGTAGTGAAGCCCCTGGTTGCCCTCTGCTGGTCACCTGACACACATGCACGTTCCGCTCGTGGTATTCAGCTGACTGCCATACAGAACGTTATAGAGATTCATCACACACAGTACAATGGGCGAACGTTAATCGGCTCAGCCAATCACCACTTTCAACAACCTCATCAATGGATTGCGCATTAAGTTACCCTACGGAGGATGGAAGTATCCCCAAAACTTAAAGCAAAAATGACAAGATAAAAATTAATAGCTCATTAAAAGATAAAATAAAAAAACAGCATTTGCAACAAAATGTAGTAAAAGAGAATTCCCCTGCAGTACTTATTTTCTGCCACTAGATGTCCTCAGTCTGATGGCCAGCATCATTCAACCCACGTCCTATGAGGCCAGCTTGTCCTGGACGCGCCCCCAGCCTGTGATTGGACAGTGAAAGGAGAAGCAGCACAAGTGATGAGCTCATCTCTTTGTCACTCTATCCACTCCTCCTATCAGCATGCCTCTTGTCAGGACATGAACTGATTGGCTCTTTGTGTTGCTTCTTCCTCTCAGCCTCCAGCCCTGCATTTAGGGCCCGTTCACACTAAAATGCAGTGTGAGAGAGCCGCGTGCCCGCGCAGCTTCCCGCACCGCATTTCAATTGCAATGCCCTCGCTATCTGCCACAGGGGTCGGTTCAAGTTAACGATACCCCAAACGCACGTCTCAAACGCATTGAATTTGCCTGCACTGGATCGCATAGTTCAAAGGTACCATGCGATGCGGTTGCCACACATTTTTAAAAGTAGTGCATGCACTACTTTTGGTGCAGTGCGATTTCAGCCCGTTCAAAACTAATGGGGCTGAAATCGCACTACACAGAACATGCATGTGAAGCAAACAGGAACAGTACAGCGCTCCTGTTGCGATTCGCATGCAGCTCCTAGTGTGACCGGGCCCTTAAATGCAAGGCTATCGCTTCTTCACCCCACTCCTTCGGGCCGCATTCACACTTTTGCGTAGTGATTTTGGATGAGCGATTTGCATGCAATTTTCACGTGTCGCATTCATTTCATGAGCTGCCCTATGCGTATCTGTTCCCTCCGAAAACAAGCTCCTGCTCCTTTTTGGGCGACAAGTGTGGTGCGTTTTTAAATTTTGCATTTTGCAGCGACCCCATTGCGGCAGAATCTCATTGCCTGTTGGGGTGCCATTAAAGAATAACGGCACCCAAAAGCGCATTGCACATTTTGCAGTGATTTGGGATCGAGGGCAGAAATCACCACAATCCCAAATCGCAGAAGTGATTACATTGTTGCCAAGTCAAGAGCTCATAGCGATGTGATGAATTACAAGTTAATCCTTTCTGGATAAGGAATGTTTAAAATCAAAAGCAGATCAAAAGCACTTTGATCTGACTTTACATTCTCTGGACCAAAGTCGCAGCAAAAGTCGCATCAAAGTCGTGCAAGCTGCAGCGACTTCTGTAGTGTCAGTAGGAACGGCTCTCATAGAAATGCATTTAAATTCACATGTCCGGCGACTTATGGTCTCACAAGTCAGATCCCGAGTTCCACAATTGTGAAAGGAGCCTTATTGTCAAAGCTCAAGGCTCCGTTCACACTAGTGCGACTCAGAGTGCGACTTTCTAATGAGACTCTGACATTCAAGTCGCAAGAAGGTCACATCAAAGTAGCGCAGGAGCACTTTCGACATTGCTGTGACTTTGAGGCCGCACAGATTGGAACTGGTGCAATTGAAATCAACGGGCTGAGACTTGTCATGCGACTTTATGTGTCCAAAGCCGCATGATAAGCCACAGGAGTGTGAACGAAGCCTAACTGAACAAGCTGAAGTTAAAAGCTGATTGGTTACTAGGCAACTACTTACTAGGTTACTAGGCTTTGTGTCTTCGATATCTGCCCCAAGAAAAATTTAAAATCAAAAACTTGTAAGGAAAAGTTTTGCTTTCTCTGTCACTTTTGTAGACTTTCCTGTACTTCCTGATCTATAAACACAACAGGAAGTGAAAGGAAATCCCTCGAATGGGAGAGGACTCCCCTCATCTCTGTCCTTATTGGAAGATTCTCCTTTCTATTCCTGTTAAGGTGACAACTCAGAACTTTTGGGTTTTACTAGCACTGACAGTGGTCACTAGGACGAAACCAGAGGGCGGATCTCCCCCCTGGGGACACAGACAGCAATCTAAACCTGACGCGTCTTTGAGCCTTCCTTATCACTACTTCAAACAGAAAGTAAAACCGTTGGCGTTAGATACACTTTAATTGGCTGTACAATGTGATTGTTGTATCTTAAAGTACAATTAAAGGCAAACACTTTTTTTTAGTTTTGGATAGAGTGGGGAGGAATGGAACCCCCTGCCAGGCTTTTATTGCTGTCTGTCTCCCCCGTTAGGGAGATTCACCCTCTCTAAGGCTCCGTTCACATCTTGGTGTTCCGAATCGCGAACAGAATCGCTACAATTCCGCCCGCGATCCTGAATCCTGGCAAATCGCGGGGACGCCTGTTACTTCCAATGGCACCCCGATCGCAACAATCACGGTAAAATCACACAAACAGAATCGCGGGACCCCTGTGTACTTCTTTTGGGAGACAGGTGTCCCGCCTATTAGGGGCGCCCGGGCGCCTGGGCGCCGCCCCCTCTCTCCAGGCCACACCCCTATGTGCAATGGATATCCACATCCGCCGCAGCCGCCCCCTATTTATGTGCCCGACCCCTTTCAGGACATCGGGCGCATGAATTACAGCGGCGAGGGTTTTTTTAAGCATCTGATTAGAGCCAGAGGCTCTAATAGGCTTCAAAATCGGGTGGGATCGGGACGCAGAGGATGCGAACGGAGCCCACCCAGGTGTGTTACAACAGCAAATGAACATTCGCTGTTGAAACACTGATCCTCAATCCGGCCAATCAGAAGCGGGTGTGAGACCCATTTTCCGATTGGCTGAAAAGAAAAGACTCCCGATTGACCCGTGGAGAGCAGAACGGGAGGCCGCCGAGCAGGGGAAGCCGCCGGTGATGGGGTAAGTGCTACCAACCCAAGAGGGGGGGGGGATGGGTTGTGGCATACTGTTTGCCGCCGCCCCCCAAAAAAATTCCACCAGCTGCCACTGCGTCCCGCGATTCTGTTTGTGTGTTGATTCGTCAGGGTGTCATTGGAAGCGACGGGGATCGCACCGGCGCCCCCGCAAATCCCTGTGATTCCGGATCGCGGGCGGAATTGTGCCGATTCCGCCCCGCAATCCAGAATCGCCAAAATGTGAATGGAGCCTATTTGCCCCGGTGACCATCATTATGGAGAAGTGAAAGACAAATCTTAAGTTTGGGGTTGCCACCAGAACAGGAATAGAGGGGGAATCTTCCAATGGGGGGGGGGGACACTAGTTCTGGGGACAACTCACTTTAGAGGGATTTCCTCCCATTTCCTGTTTTGGCTATGGGACAGGAAGTGACGGAAAATCCCCCCAAGGGGACACAGATGCTAAAATTAAAACTGACAGGAGTTATAAGCCTTCCTTAGGCGCTCAGTTCACATATATGCGAATCGGATGAGCTTTTGACCGCATCCGATTCGCATAACATGTGAAGCGGACTTGCTTTCAGTGGAGCCGGTTCACACATGTCCAGAGCAGCTGTAGGTCCGATTTTGAAAAGGGTCCCGTGCGATTTTGGGTCTGGGTCAGGTGCAAATTCAAGTAAAAAATTTGCACCATGAACCGGGAGAACAAGACCGCACCGGACTCCGAACTGCAAACTGCAGCCAGACACGTGTGAACTTCACCTTACTTTATCCAAAATGAAAAAAAAAAAAAAACACGTAAGTTTCTAAATGAAGTGCCCGGCGGTGGTACTCACAGGTGCAGCGCAGGCTCTTGCGGTAGATGCCCCAGATGAATTCTCCGCACAGGTCGCACCAGGTGTACTGCGTGTGGGAGGTGGGCTGGAAGTAGTGCCCCTCGCCCACCTTCCCCGCGGGGAGGCTGTCCCCCTGCCCGGCGCCCCCTCTCCTCCGTAGACTCCTCTGCAGGATAGCGGGGGCTCTGCCGGGGGGGATCCGCACCGCGTTGGTCCTCTCCAGCCGGTGACCCACTTTAGGGCTGTGGGTCAGGTCCAGTCCGTCGCAGGGATCCAAAGTTTTCAGTTCGATCATTTCATAGGTAGAGACTTGTGACCACATCCCAGGGACAGGGGGGGGCGATGTGGTCACGGCGGCGGCGGCAGGGGGGGGTATCGCTGACCTCTGAACTCTTGTCCTCCGCAGCCTCCTCTGTGCCGCTCTTTCCTCTCTCGTGCTGCAACTGAATGTCCTCAACCCCCTCTCTGCCTCTCTCCCTCCTTCTTTTTTTTTTTTTTCAGATTTTGGCTTCCTTCCTCCCTCTCATCTTCCGTCACTCCTCTTCTCTTCTCTTCTCTTCTCTTCTCTTCTCTTCTCTTCTCTTCTCTTCTCTTCTCTTCTTTCTCTCTTGTTCGGTTGTCACCAAGAAACTTTCTGTGAGCCCGTCCGGCGGTGACTGCCTCTTTGTGTGCGCCGGCTTCTTGTGGCCTTTTTGTCAGTGGGTGTATCCCGGCTGCTGACATACGAGAAAACTGACAGCAAGAATTTGCCGTCCTCCTTTTTCTGTCCACGACTTCTCTGCCGTCCTTCTTCTGTCCTCGACTTCTTCTCTGCCGTCCTCCTTCTTCTGTCCTCGACTTCTTCTCTGCCGTCCTCCTTCTTCTGTCCTCGACTTCTTCTCTGCCGTCCTCCTTCTTCTGTCCTCGACTTCTTCTCTGCCGTCCTCCTTCTTCTGTCCTCGACTTCTTCTCTGCCGTCTTCCTTCTTCTGTCCTCGACTTCTTCTCTGCTGTCCTCCTTCTTCTGTCCTCGACTTCTTCTCTGCCGTCTTCCTTCTTCTGTCCACAACTTCTCTGCCGTCCTCCTTCTTCTTCTGTCCCCAACTTCTTCTCTGCCGTCCTCCTTCTTCTGTCCTCGACTTCTTCTCTGCCGTCCTCCTCCTTCTGTCCACGACTTCTCTGCCGTCCTTCTTCTGTCCACGACTTCTCTGCCGTCCTTCTTCTTCTTCTGTCCCCAACTTCTTCTCTGCTGTCCTCCTTCTGTCCCCGACTTCTCTGCCGTCCTCCTTCTTCTGTCCACGACTTCTCTGCCGTCCTTCTTCTGTCCTCGACTTTTTCTCTGCCATCCTCCTTCTTCTGTCCACGACTTCTCTGCCGTCCTCCTTCTTCTGTCCCGACTTCTCTGCCGTCCTCCTTCTTCTGTCCCGACTTCTCTGCCATCCTCCTTCTTCTGTCCCAACTTCTCTGCCGTCCTCCTTCTTCTGTCCCGACTTCTCTGCCGTCCTCCTTCTTCTGTCCTCGACTTCTTCTCTGCCGTCCTCCTTCTTCTGTCCCCGACTTCTCTGCCATCCTCCTTCTTCTGTCCCCAACTTCTTCTCTGCTGTCCTCCTTCTGTCCTCGACTTCTTCTCTGCCGTCCTCCTTCTTCTGTCCCCAACTTCTTCTCTGCCGTCCTCCTTCTGTCCCCGACTTCTCCTCTGCCGTCTTCCTTCTTCTGTCCACGACTTCTCTGCCGTCCTTCTTCTGTCCTCGACTTCTTCTCTGCTGTCTTCCTTCTTCTGTCCACAACTTCTCTGCCGTCCTCCTTCTTCTTCTGTCCCCAACTTCTTCTCTGCCGTCCTCCTTCTGTCCCCGACTTCTCCTCTGCTGTCCTCCTTCTTCTGTCCCCAACTTCTTCTCTGCTGTCTTCCTTTTTCTGTCCCCACTTCTCCTCTGCCGTCCTCCTTCTTCTGTCCCCAACTTCTTCTCTGCCGTCCTCCTTCTTCTGTCTCCGACTTCTTCTCTGCCGTCCTCCTTCTTCTGTCCCCGACTTCTCTGCCATCCTCCTTCTTCTGTCCCCACTTCTCTGCCGTCCTCCTTCTTCTGTCCCGACTTCTCTGCCGTCCTCCTTCTTCTGTCCCTGACTTCTTCTCTGCCGTCCTCCTTCTTCTGTCCCTGACTTCTTCTCTGCCGTCCTCCTTCTTCTGTCCCCAACTTCTTCTCTGCCGTCCTCCTTCTTCTGTCCCCGACTTCTTCTCTGCCATCCTCCTTCTTCTGTCCCCAACTTCTTCTCTGCTGTCCTCCTTCTTCTGTCCCCACTTCTCTGCCGTCCTCCTTCTTCTGTCCCCGACTTCTCTGCCGTCCTCCTTCTTCTGTCCCCGACTTCTCTGCTGTCCTCCTTCTTCTGTCCATGACTTCTCTGCCGTCCTCCTTCTTCTGTCCCGACTTCTCTGCTGTCCTCCTTCTTCTGTCCCTGACTTCTGTGCCGTCCTCCTTCTTCTGTCCCGACTTCTCTGCTGTCCTCCTTCTTCTGTCCTGACTTCTCTGCCGTCCTCTTTCTTCTGTCCCGACTTCTCTGCCGTCCTCCTTCTTCTGTCCCCACTTCTTTGCCGTCCTCCTTCTTCTGTCCCCACTTCTCTGCCGTCCTCCTTCTTCTGTCCCGACTTCTCTGCCGTCCTCCTTCTTCTGTCCCCACTTCTTTGCCGTCCTCCTTCTTCTATCCCCACTTCTCTGCCGTCCTCCTTCTTCTGTCCCGACTTCTCTGCCTTCCTCCTTCTTCTGTCCCTGACTTCTCTGCCGTCCTCTTTCTTCTGTCCCCGACTTCTCTGCCGTCCTCCTTCTTCTGTCCCCGACTTCTGTGCCGTCCTCCTTCTTCTGTCCCCGACTTCTTCTCTGCCGTCCTCCTTCTTCTGTCCCCGACTTCTTCCCTGCTGTCCTCCTTCTTCTGTCCCCGACTTCTCTGCCGTCCTCCTTCTTCTGTCCTCCTTCTTAATTCTTTATTTATTGCGAAAATATCAATTTGCAACATAACTCATTACAAGATTGAGTTCCTGACTTGCAACAACGTATCAAATTCAGAAAGTTTGGGGTAAGAAGTGGCAGGCCTGTTTTTGTTTTTTTTCAAACATTCTTTATCTAGAAAATAGAAATTTGAAACATACAGCTGTAACTCTTCAGTATGGAGATCTCGACTCGCAACCATGTATCAAATTCAGAAGAAGTTGGAAGTAGAAGTGACAGGTTTGCTTTTGTTTTTTATATATATCAACAATGTATCAAACTCAGATTCAATAATGTATCAAATTCAGAATGAGATTGGGGGAAGAAGTGGCAGCCTTGCTTTTGTTTTTTCCCAAAATTCTCTATCCAGATCCATCAGTACCGCATCAAGGTATCAAATTCAAAAGAAGTTGGAAGTAGAAGTGACGGCTTTGCTTTTCCTTTATTTGTTTTTATATCACCAATGTATCAAACTGAGATTCGATAATGTATCAAATTATGTTGAAACAATGTATCAAATTCAGAAAACATTTGGGGAAGAAGAAGAAACCTTGCTTTTGTTTTTTCAAAGATTCTTTATTCAGATCCATCAGTACTGGGATCTTGACTCGCAATGAAGTTTCAAATTTAGAAAGTTTGGGGAAGGAAGTGGCAGCCTTGCTTTCGTTTTTTTCAAAGATTCCTTATCCAGATCCATCAGTACTGCATCAATGAATCAGATTCAGAAGAAGTTGGAAGTAGAAGTGACGAATTTGCTTTTCCTTTATTTGTCTATATATGAACAATGTATTACACTCAGATTTGATAATCGATCAAACTATGTTGCAACAATGTATCAAATTCAGAAAGAGCTTGGGGGAAGAAGTAGCAACCTTGCTTTTGCTTTTTCAAAGATTCTTGATTCAGATCCATCAGTACTGAGAGCTCGACTCACAACAAAGTTTCAAATTCAGAAGATGTTGAAAGTAGAAGTGACAGATTTGCTTTTGTTTTTATATATATATAGTATCTCACATAAGTGAGCACATCCCTCACATTTTTGTAAATATTTACTTCTATCTTTTCATGTGACAACACTGAAGAAATGACACTTTGCTACAATGTAAAGTAGTGAGTGTACAGCTTGTATAACAGTGTAAATTTGCTGTCCCCTCAAAATAACTCAACACACAGCTATTAATGTCTAAACTGCTGGCAACAAAAGTGAGTACACCCCCTAAGTGAAAATGTCCAAATTGGGCCCAAAGTGTCAATATTTTGTGTGGCCACAAAATAAGGCAACCTGTGAAGCTCTGGACCTCTTTACATTACACAGTACCTTGCACCTCTGGACCCCTTTACATTACACAACCCCCTGCACCTCTGGACATCTTTACATTACACAACCCCATGCATCTCTGGACCCCTTTACATTACAGAGCACCCTGCACCTCTGGACTCCTTTATTTTACACAACCCCATGCACCTCTGGACCCCTTTACATTACACAACCCCTGCACCTCTGGACTGCTTTACATTACACAGCACCCTGCACCTCTGAACCTCTTTACACTACACAGCATCCTGCACCTCTGGACCCCTTTACGTTACACAACCCCCTGCACCTCTGGACCTCTTTACATTACACAAACCCCTGCACCTCTGGACCCCTTTACATTACACAGCACCCTGCACCTCTGGACCCCTTTACATTACACAACCCCCTGCACCACTGGACCCCTTTACATTACACAACCCCTGCACCTCTGGACTCCTTTACATTACACAACCCCCTGCACCTGTGGACACCTTTACATTACACAGCCCCTGCACCTCTGGATTCCTTTACATTACACAACCTCCTCCACCTCTGGACCCCTTTACATTACACAACCCCTGCACCTCTGGACCCCTTTACATTACACAGCCTCCCCCTCCCCACAACTCAGGACCCCCTGCACATTACACAGCCCCCCCCCCACAGCTCTGGACCCCCTGTTGCATAGCTCTGCCCTTTCATACCTTACTCTGCACTTTTATATTCACAAGATAACCTCCACCACCTAGCAACCAATCACCTGCTACTCCTCCAGCATTTCCTGTCCTCTTTTCAGCGCTGCCACACTATCTCTCACTCTCCCTCCCCTGCTACACAAGATAGTGAGAGACAGTGTTTTGTTTCTCCTGCTCTGGCGGCTGGTCCTGCGTGTCACCCGGGGCAGTTTGCACCCCTGCACCCTGTTACAGCTGGGCTCTCCCTGCGCTGTCAGCATGTCACATCCCTGCTGTGCTGCCAAGCCCGCCCCGCTTTCACTGATTCATACAGGGGAGGACGGGGGTGCCGCCTGACACCCCCCCACCTACAGTGTGTGACACCCGGGATGGAAAGCCCCCCCCCCCAGTTAGTACGCCACTGCATGTGACAGATGTGAAAGGGTCTGGAGAAGCCGTGGAGAAGGTTATGCTGCCTGTAAATTCGTTCAGCATGACCAGTTTGGTGGTGGGTCAGAGATGGTCTGGGGAGGCATATCCATGGAGGGACACACAGACCTCTCTACAGGCTAGACAATGGCACCCCGACTGCCATTAGGTATGGGGATGAAATCCTTGGACACATTGTCAGACCGTACACTGGTGCAGTGGGTCCTAGGTTCCTCCTGGTGTAAGACAATGCCAAGCCTCAGGTGGCGAGAGTATGCAGTCAGTTCTTGGAGGATGAAGGAATTCATACCACTGAACGGCCCCCACGCTTGCCTGACCTAAATCCAATAGAACACCTCTGGGACATTATGTTTTGGACCATCTGACACCGCCAGGTTGCACCTCAGACTGTTCAGGAGCTCAGTGATGCCCTGATCCAGATCTGGGAGGAAATACCCCAGGACACCATCCGTCCTCTCATTAGGAGCATATCCCGACGTCAGGCATGCATACAATCACGTGGGGGCCATACAAACTACTGAGGACCAGTCTGAGTTGCTGCAATGAAACTCCACCAAAGTGGACCAGCCTGCTGCATCATTTTTTCACTTTGATTTTCGGGATGTCTTTAAATCCCTCTGTAGGTTGATACTTTTCATTTCCATCCCTTCCTTCCTAACACATTACCCAGTTCACATCAGTATAGATATCCAGCATGAGATTTTTTCCCCCTTTTTCAAAATGTTCCTTTATTTTTTTTGAGCAGTGTATTAACAATGTATCAAACTCAGACTTAATAATGTATCAAACTATGTTGCAACAATTGATCAAAATTAAAGGTAGTGGAAGGGAAAAGGGACATCCTTGCTTTTTTTTTATATTCTTTATTTATCCAAAAAATATAAATTTGCAACATATGGGGGGTTATTTATGAAAGGCAATTCCACTTTGCACTACAAGTGCAAACTACAAGTGCAAAGTGCACTTGAAATTGCACTGAAAGTGCACTTGGAAGTGCAATCCCTGTAGATCCGAGGGGGACATGCAAGGAAAATAAAAAACAGCATTTTAGCTTGCACATGATTGGATGATAAAATCAGCAGAGCTTCACCTCACTTCAGATCTACCCCTCAGATTTACAGCGACTGCACTTCCAAGTGCACTTTCAGTGCAATTTCAAGTGAATTTTGCACTTGTAGTTTGCACTTGTAGTGCAAAGTGGGTTTGCCTTTCGTAAATGGCCCCCAATGGCTGTAACTGATCAGAATATTAAGTTCTCAGCTTGTAACAAAGTATCAAATTCAGAAGAGGCGGGAGGGAGAAGTGTAAGCCTTGCTTTGACTGACTTTCTAGGATTTCTGGCCCAGAACAGTTATCCCGGCCGCGTGGAATCCCAACAGCTGCGCCTTCTCCGGGAAGATGAAGTGGCGGAAACTCCTGGAATCTCATCCAAATCTCTTTTGCCAAGTCAGGACAAAGGAAAACCAAAACTGGGCCCGTGGACGCGCCAGCCAGGGGTGATCTGACCAAAGTTGTGTTGGGGAAAGTGCTTGGTGAGATGGAAAATGAGTTGAATGGGGCGACGTCAGCAGGCTCAGTGTCCAGATAAAGAGGGAGGGAGCCGCAGAGGAGATAAAATGTGTTTTCTATAATCTCTTCTTCCCAGGAAGGTAAAATCTACGCAGGAAGGATCCGTGTCACAGCGCTGAGATTCAGATTACACACCAGAGAATGAAAATATTTCTTTTATGCCAAAAATTTCCTCCAACCTGATTGTCCAGCCGCAGAGCTCGCGGCCCGGGTTCACCCCCCACTCATCACACACCTCCCTGCCTGAGGACAGCGCTCTGAATGGAGACACTTTGTGTTCCTGACTTCTAAATCGCATTCCTTCGACTTGCCGCGCCATTCACGGTGTCATTCAAGTTGATTTAAAATAAATGACTAAAATCTCATATAAGCTTTAACATGTTAACATTGGTGTGCACAGCCTATTGTATTAGGGTGTGTACCCCAAGACACAAACACTCATGTATGTGGGTATGTGTGTCTGTGGGTGTGTGTGTAAATATATATATATATATTATTATATATTATATACTGTATATACACACACACACACAGGGAGAGAAAGGGGTGAGATAGAGAGGGGAGAGAGGGGGTTGACAGAGAGAGAGAGGTGGAGAGCAGGGAGGAGAGAGAAGGGTGAGAGAGTAGGGGGGTTGGGAAAGAGGGTGAGAGAAAGAGAGAGGGGGTGAGAGAGAGAGGTGTGTTAGAGAGAGATGGGGTGAGAGAGAGGGGGGGGGGCGATAGAGAGAGAAGTGAGAGAGGGGGGTAAGAGAGAGAGAGGGTGTCAGAGAGATGGGGAGAGAGAGAGGGGGTGAGAGAGGGGGGGGGGTGAGAGAGAGGTGTGTTAGAGAGAGATGGGGTGAAAGAGAGGTGTGTTAGAGAGAGGGGGGCGATAGAGAGAGAAGTGAGAGAGAGAGAGGGTGTCTGAGAGAGATGGGGAGAGAGAGAGGGGTGAGAGAGGGTGAGAGAGAGAGGGGTGAGAGAGAGAGAGGGGTGTGAGAGAGGGGTGAGAGAGAGAGAGGGGTGAGAGAGAGAGAGGGGTGTGAGAGAGAGAGAGGGGTGAGAGAGGGGTTTGTGAGAGAGAGCTGGGATGATGGGGTGAGAGAGAAATGGGGTGGGTGAGAGAGAGGGGGCTAGAGCGGGGGGTGAGAGAGAGAGGGGTGTGTGAGGGAGGTGGGGTGAGAGAGAGGGGGTGTGAGGGAGAGAGGGGGTTGACAGAGAGAAAGGGGAGAGCATGGGGGAGAGAGAGAGGGGGTGAGAGAGAGGGGGGTGAGAGGGTGTGTGAGAGAGAGAGCGGGTGAGAGAGAAAGGGGGGAGAGAGAGGGGGAGAGAGAGGGTGAGAGATAGAGGGGGTGAGAGAGAGGGGGAGAGAGAGGGTGTGTGAGAGAGAGAGAGGGTGAGAGAGAGAGGGGGGTTAGAGAGAGGGGGAGAGAGAGGGTGTGTGAGAGAAAGAGAGGGTGAGAGGGTGTGTGAGAGAGAGAGCGGGTGAGAGAGAAAGGGGGGAGAGAGAGGGGGAGAGAGAGGGTGAGAGATAGAGGGGGTGAGAGAGAGGGGGAGAGAGAGGGTGTGTGAGAGAGAGAGAGAGTGAGAGAGAGAGGGGGGAGAGAGGGGGTGAGAGAGAGACAGAGAGAAAGAGAAAAGGGGGTGAGAGAGAGAGGGGTGAAAGATGGGGTCAAAGAGAGAGGGTGAGAAGGGGATGAGAGAGGGGTGTGTGAGAGAGAGAGGAGGGTGAGAGAGAGACAGAGAGAGGGGTGTGTGAGAGAGAGAGAGGAGGTGAGAGAGAGGGATGCATGTTATATATAAGTTATACAAAGTTATTCCCAATCTGAATTTGCAGCTTTCACCCCTAGTGATCTTTCCATGGCAATACTTATTCAGACACGTCCTTCCTGTTATAGGGTGACAACACTCTGTCCCTGTTCCCTGTATGTTCTCCTGCATTGTCACCCAGTCACATGGGTTTCTAATGGGGGGCACTAAGCAGCCATGCCAACACACACAAAGCGAGAATGGGAGACAAACTGGACAGCAGGGGGTCAGGTACCAGCAATGTAGTGCAGAGGGTGCAGGGGAGCTGTCTATGCTCAGTGAGCTATAATAGTAGCAGTCTCTGACACAAAGCAGAATCTCAGGTAACATGGCAGCTCTTTGATGTAACATGAGAGTCTGTAGTACAAAGTAGCAGTCTCAGGTCATGTGACAGATGTCTCAATGGATGCGACAATTCTGTTGATGTAACATAGCAGTCTCAGGTAACATGGTAGACTTCTGGTGTAACATGAGAATCTCAATTACAGTGCAATAGTCTAAGACCCCATACACACCATACAATTTTTGTTGTCTGATTTCCTTTAGATTTACCAAAATCATGTAGTTCAAGGCTCTGCCTACAAGCCAGTTTCAAAAGCAAATTGTGGGTTGGGTGTGAATCTACAGAAAAGCCCCCCACACACATCCTTAGATCAGACCTCAGTATCTCCATCTGACATCCAATGGCCTCCTTGAGATGCCACCCATCAGATGCTGCCTATGTGATCTTCAGGAAATGTTGCTCGGGTGGCCCGCCTGTCTGGTCCCTCTGGGATTTCCACCTCCCTGTTTCCTCCTCTTTGAATTCAGTTTCCGGATACTTAATGTTATGGGGCCGACATCCCTTCTAATCACCTGCCAGCTGACTTTCCAGCCTGGTATGTCGGAGAGACAATGGAGGGAGAATATCATTTGCCCACACGCTATTCTTCTATATCTCACTTCTCGGTAAATGATCCTGTCTCGGCTTCTCTGCCAGGTGACCCGGATAAGGGGGGGTCAGTCCACCAGAAACTGCGCTAATTCATAAACCATTCATAACCCAAACAGTGGTTGAGTGCAGACGTAGATCAGCCTTTCTCAACCTTTCCACCAAGACAAACCCTTTATATAATCTTCAGGTCTCAAGGAGCCCCTGACAAAAACCATTATAATTTCATCTCACAGTAAATTGGTGTGATTAGTAAATTATAGATACAGTATCTCACAAAAGTAAGTACACCCCTTAGTCTTATTTTTGTAAATATTTTCTTCTATCTTTTCATGTGACAACACTGAAGAAATGACATTTGTCTACAATGTAAAGTAGTGAGTGTACAGCTTGTATAACAGTGTAAATTTGCTGTCCCCTCAAAATAACTCAACACACAGCCATTAATGTCTAAACCGCTGGCAACAAAAGTCAGTACACCCCTAAGTGAAAAAGTCCAAATTGGGCCCAAAGTGTCAATATTTTGTGTGGCCGCCATTATTTTCCAGCACTGCCTTAACCCTCTTGGGCATGGAGGTCACCAGAGCTTCACAGGTTGTCACTGGAGTCCTCTTCCCCTCCTCCATGATGACATCACAGAGCTGGTGGATGTTAGAGACCTTGTGCTCCTCCACCTTCCGTTTGAGGATGTCCCACAGATGCTCAATAGGGTTTAGGTCTGGAGACATGCTTGGCCACTCCATCACCTTTACCCTCAGCTTCTTTAGCAAGGCAGTGGTCATCTTGGAGGTGTGTTTGGGGTCGTTATCATGTTGGAATACTGCCCTGCGGCCCAGTCTCTGAAAGGAGGGGATCATGCTCTACTTCAGTATGTCACAGTACATGTTGGCATTCATAGTTCCCTCAATGAACTGTAGCTCCCCAGTGTCGGCAGCACTCATGCAGCCCCAGACCATGACACTCCCACCACCATGCTTGACTGTGGGCAAGACACACTTGTCTTTGTACTCCTCACCTGGTTGCCGCCACACACGATTGACACCATCTGAGTCAAATAAGTTTATCTTGGTCTCATCAGACCACAGGACATGGTTCCAGTAATCCATGTCCTTAGTATGCTTGCCTTCAGCAAACTGTCTGTGGGCTTTCTTGTACATCATCTCTAGAAGAGGCTTCCTTCTGGGATGACAGCCATGCAGACCAATTTGATGCAGTGTGCGGCGTATGGTCTGAGCACTGACAGGCTGACCCCCCACCCCTACAACCTCTGCAGCAATGCTGGCAGCACTCATACGTCTATTTCCCAAAGACAACCTCTGGATATGACGCTGAGCACGTGACCTCAACTTCTTTGGTCAACCATGGTGAGGCCTGTTCTGAGTGGAACCTGTCCTGTTAAACCGCTGTATGGTCTTGGCCACCGTGCTGCAGCTCAGTTTCAGGGTCTTGGCAATCTTCTTATAGCCTAGGCCATCTTTATGTAGAGCAACAATTCTTTTTTTCAGATCCTCAGAGAGTTCTTTGCCATGAGGTGCCATGTTGAACTTCCAGTGATCAGTATGAGAGAGTGAGAGCGATAACACCAAATTTAACACACCTGCTCCCCATCAACACCTGAGACCTTGTAACACTAACGAGTCACATGACACTGGGGGGGGGGGGGCTAATTGGGCCCAATTTTCACTTAGGGTGTACTCACTTTTGTTGCCAGCGGATTAGACATTAATGGCTGTGTGTTGAGTTATTTTGAGGGCACAGCAAATTTACACTGTTATACAAGCTGTACACTCACTACTTTACATTGTAGACAAGTGTCATTTCTTCAGTGTTGTCACATGAAAATAGAATAAAATATTTACAAAAATGTGAGGGGTGTACTCACTTTTGTGAGATACTGTATATATATATATATATATATATCAACAATGTATCAAACTCAGATTCAATATTACAACAAACTATACTCCAACAATGAATCAAATTCAGAAGGAATGGGAGGAAGAAGGGATATCCTTGCTTGTTTAAAATATTCTTTATTTATCTAGAAATTATACATTTACAACATACGGTTGTAACTCATGACAAGATTGAGTTCTTGACTTGCAACAATGTATCAAACTCCGAAGAAGTTGGATGTAGAAGTGGCAGGTTTGCTTTTGTTTTGTTATTTTTTGTATATATCAACAATACAAGAGAGTATTGCATCAAGTCAATAAAACTCCTGGGGTATCGATCTGGTCAGGTAAGTAGCAGAGGGGGTTGTTAATCAGTTTCAGCTGCTTTGGTGTTAATGGTGTTGTAAACCCTCAAGGTTTGCATTCTATGCATTAAGGTGAAAAACCTTCTGTGCAGCCCCCCCCCCCCCCCCCAGAGCCCTCCTTTTACTTACCAGAACCCGATCTTTCCAGCGATGGGGACTAGCCCAGCAGCTCCAGCCGTTGTCTCGGGTCCTCATTGGATAGATTGATGGCAGCAGCAGCCATTGGCTCCCTCTGCTGTCAATCAAATACAGTGACATGGGAGCCGGGGGGGGGGGGGGCTGAGTTCCGGTGTCTGTGTCAATGGAGGCAGCAGCGGGATTCAGGAGCGTCCCTTGGAATGCGGGTCTCCGAGGGGGCACTCAAGTTATTTAGAGTGGAAAGCACATTTACACTGTTATACAAGCTGTACACTCACTACTTTACATTGTAGCAAAGTGTCATTTCTTCAGTGTTGTCACATGAAAAGATAGAAGAAAATATTTACAAAAATGTGAGGGGTGTACTTACTTTTGTGAGATACTGTATAAGTGAAATGACCAGAAAAGCAAACAGTAAAAATTGTAACGCAACCTTGCATTGGTGGAAAAGGCCACCACATACATTAGTGGTCAATGGAAAAGAGCAACCTGCTTACATTGGAGGTCAAGGTAAAGGGACAATCCCTTGTATTTGTGGTCAGCGGAAAAAAACAACCCCCTTCCAATGGTGACCAATGGAAATGGCCACCCATTTACATAGGTGGTCAGTGGAAAAAGGCCACCCCCTTACATTGGTGGTCACTGAAAAAAACAACCCCCTTCGATTGGTAGCCAATGGAAATGGCCACCCATTTATTTTGGTGATCAATGGAAAAGGCCACCCCCTTACATTGGTGGTCAGTGAAAAAGGCCAAACCTTTATAATGGTGGTCAATGGATAAGGCAACCCCCCTTCCATTGATGGTCAAAGGAAAAGGTCACCCTTTTACATTGGCAGTCAGTGGAAAAGGCCACCCATTTGCAATTGTGGTCAGTGGAAAAAAAACAACCCCCTTCTATTGGTGGTCATTAGAAATGGCCACCCATTTACATTGGTGGTCAGTGGAAAAGACCACCCCTTTATATTGGTGGTCAGCGGAAAGGGACACTCCCTTCCATGGTTACAGTTCAAAAGAAAAGACCATCCCCTTATTTTGGTGGTCAGTGGAAAAGGACACCCCCTTCCATTGGTGGTCAGTGGAAATGGCCACCCATTTACATTGGTAGTCAGTGGAAAAGACTACCCCCTTATATTGGTGGTCAGCGGAAAGGGACACTCCCTTCCATGGTTACAGTTCAAAAGAAAAGACTATCCCCTTATTTTGGTGGTCAGTGGAAAGGGACACTCCCTTCCATGGGTGGCCAGTAGAAATGGCCACCCATTTAAATTGGTGGTCAATGGAAAAGGACATCACCTTACATTGGCGGTCAATGGAAAAGTCCCCCCCACCCCTTATATTGGTGGTCAGTACAAAAAAAGTCTTCAATATTGATGGTCAGTGAGATTGGGCCTCCCTCACATTAGTGGTCCTTTGCATTAGTTAATCACCACGGCCCCCCTGAGTATTGTTGCTGACCATGTCCATCCCTTTATGACTACAGTGTCCCCATCTTCTGATGGCTCCTTCCAGCAGGATAATGCACCATGTCACAAATCTCCAACCATCTCACCACTGGACAATGAGGTCCCTGTCCTCCAATGGCCTCCACACTCACCACATCTCATCCAATAGAGCCCCTTCGGGATGTGGTGGAACAGGAAATTTGCAAGGATGTGCAGCCGACAAATCTGCAGCAACTGCATGATGCTATCATGTCACTATGGAGCAAAATCTCTGAGGAACGTTTCCAACACCTTGTTGTATCTATTCCACCAAGAATGAAGGTAAAAGAGGGTCCAAAGCGGTACTAGCAAGGGGGACCTAATAAAGTGTCCGGTGAGTGTATAGATAATGATAATGAAGATAATGATTTAGATAATGAATGCAGATCATGCCTGCTGTGATGAGCGCACACATAGACCTGTGCGGTGTTTTGCACCACATCTGCAATTGTTATATTGCTCAGCCAGAGATGGTAGATCACTGTAATACGGAGTGAAGCTCGTGTGAGTCATGTGCGATCCCCCGGCTGCTATCTCCGTAAGCGTCACTGCGGCCGCCACATCCTCCCGCGCTGCAAATAACTGTTGGTTGCAGGAAACCACATTGAGCGATTACTACGCCACCTTCACAGGTTACAGAGGCTGAGCCTCATTTATCATTGTGAATACAACATTCCCAGAATCCACCTCTGCTACTCAGCAAAACTGACCTTCTCCTTGGGTTGTAGTATAGACCAAGGTGCCCCGTGTCTGTAGATACATGTAGAGCCACAGATACCACAACGAGGTGACAACAGTGTCCATGGCTGAGGTGAGGAGGACCAGTTTAGTATGCTGGGCATATACAGTGGGGATCGAAAGTTTGGGCACCCCAGGTAAAAATGTGTATTAATGTGCATAACGAAGCCAAGGACAGATGGAAAAATCTCCAAATGGCATCAAATTACAGATTAGACATTCTTATAATATGTTTAACCGCTTCAGATCTGGGCCATTGCCAAATGACGGCAACAGCGCGGATCTAAATCGCCGGGACTACGTCTATTGACGTCGTCCCGTGCACGAGCGGCCTGCGCGCCCCCTGCAGGGTGCGCGCGACGCGCTCGGTGATCAGCGAGTCTATGAGACTCGCCTGATCACAGATCAGAGTAAGGGGTTGGTCCCGACCCCTTACCACATGATCAGCTGTCAGCCAATGACAGCTGATCATGTGATGTAAACAGAGCCGGTAATCGGCTATTTTTCCTCCTCGCGCTGACAGCGTGAGGAGGAAAAAAAAAGCCCGATCACCGGCGGCCGTGATCGGGACATTAGTCCCAATCACGGCGATCTTATAACACAAAGCAATAGGCAGCAGTGCTGCCTACCAGTGCCCACCAGAGTCACCCATCAGTGCCCACAGTGCCATCAATCAGCGCCACCCATCAGTGCCCACAGTGCCACCCATCAGTGCCCACAGTGCCATCCATCAGTGGCCACAGTGCCACCCATCAGTGCCACCCATCAGTGCCACCCATCAGCACCCACATCAGTGCTACCCATCAGCACCCACATCAGTGCAACCTATCAGTGCCCATTAGTGTCACCTACCAGTGCCCATAAGTGCCCATCAGTGCCGCCCATCACTGCCCATCAGTGCCACCCATCAGTGCCGCCCATCAGTGCCCCCCATCCGTGCCACCTATCCGTGCCACCTATCCGTGCCACCCATCCGTGCCACCCATTCGTGCCACCCATCCGTGCCGCCCATCCGTGCCGCCCATCCGTGGCCATCAGTACCGCCTTATCTGTCCCCATCAGTCCGGCCTTATCTGTGCCCATCAGTACCGCCTTATCTGTCCCCATCAGTGCCTCCTTAACTGTGCCTATCAGTGCCGCCTTAACTGTGCCTATCAGTGCCGCCTTATCTGTGCCTATCCGTGCCCATCAGTGCAGCCTATCAGTGCCCACCAGTGCCGCCTCATCAGTGCATATCAATTAAGGAGAAAAATTACCTGTTTGCAAAATTTTATAACAAACTATTAAACATGAATTTTTTTTTTTTTTCAAAATTTTCCATCTTTTTTTGTTTGTTTAGCAACAAATAAAAACCCCAGCTGTGATTAAATACCACCAAAAGAAAGCTCTATTTGTGGGAAAAAAATGATAAAAATTTCATTTGGGTACAGTGTTGTATGACCGCGCAATTGTCATTCAAAGTGCGACAGCGCTGAAAGCTCAAAATTGGTCTGGGCAGGAGGGGGGTTTAAGTGCCCAAGTAAGCAAGTGGTTAAAAAAAGTTAGATTTTATTTCCATCATTTACACTTTCAAAATTACAGAAAACCAAAAAATGGCATCTGCAAAAGTTTGGGCACCCTGCAGAGTTAATATCTTGTACTGCCCCCTTTGGCAAGTATCACAGCTTTTAAACGCTTTTTGTAGCCAGCCAAGAGTCTTTCAATTCTTGTTTGAGGTGTCTTTGCCCATTCTTCCTTACAAAAGTCTTCCAGTTCTTTGAGATTTCTGGGCTGTCTGCCACGCACTGCTCTTTTAAGGTCTATCCATAGATTTTCAATAATGTTGAGGTCAGGAGATTGTGAAGGCCATGGCAAAACCTTCAGTTTACGCCTCTTGATGTAATCCCCCCGTGGATTTTGAGGTGTGTTTAGGATCATTATCCATTTGTAGAAGCCATCCTCTCTTTAACTTCAGCTTTTTCACAGATGGCATCAAGTTACCATCCAAAATTTGCTGAAATTTTATTGAATCCATTTTTCCTTCTACTTGTGAAATGTTCCCTGTGCCACTGGCTGCAATACAACCCCAAAGCATGATTGATCCACCCCCATGCTTAACAGTTGGACAGAGGTTCTTTTCATTAAATTCTGTGCCCTTTCTTCTCCAAACGTACCTTTGCTCATTCCGGCCAAAAAGTTCTATTTTAACCTCATTGGTCCACAGAACTTCCAAAATGCCTCAGGCTTGTCTATATGTTCATTTGCAATGTTCATACGCTGATTTTTGTGGTGAGGACGTAGAAGAGGTTTTCTTCTGATGACTCTTCCATGAAGACCATATTTGTACAAGTATCTCTTTATAGTGGAATAGTGTACCACAACTCCAGTGTCTGCCAGATCTTTCTGGAGGGATCGTGCAGTCAAACGTGGGTTTTGAATTGCTTTTCTCACAATCCTGCGAGCTGTTCTGTCTGATATTTTTCTTGGTCTTCCAGATCTTGCTTTAACTTCCACTGTTCCTGATGACTGCCATTTCTTAATTACATTCCGAACAGAGGATATTGACATCTGAAAACGCTTTGCTATCTTCTTATAGCCTTCTCCAGCTTTGTGAGCGTCAACTATTTTCAGTTTCAGTTTTCTAGACAACTGCTTAGAAGAACCCATGGTGCTGATTGTTGGGGCAAGGTCAGATGAGTCTGGCCATTTAAAACCTTTGATATTGACATCACCTGGTCTTCCCAGAGGATGATTGAGAACAATCCATGACATTGGCAGTGGGGGGCAGTGCATGCTATAAATTCTGCAGGGTGCCCAAACTTTTGCAGACGCCATTTTTTTGATTGCTGTAATTGTGAAAATGTAAATGATGGAAATAAAATCTAACTTTTTTTGACATATTATAAGAATGTCTAATCTGTAATTTGATGCCATTGGAGATTTTTCCATCTTTCCTTGGCTTCGTTATGCACATTAATACACATTTTTACCTGGGGTGCCCAAACTTTCGATCCCCACTGTAACCAGTGGACCACCAATGTAAAGTAGATCGGTCTAGAATCGGGTTGGACCCTTTTTTTACTCGGCACCCTTCTTAGCCCTTATACTATAGAGGAACCCCTAGAAATAACTTTCAGATCTCAGAGAACCCCTACAAATTATTACAATATCTACAGCTCAGGGTACATTAGTGGGAACAGTAAGTAGAGGTATGTATTTGACACCCAGGAGTGCTCTGTACCACAAAATAATAATAGTAATAATGGCCAGTTCCCTTTCATTGGTGGTCACCGAGAAGAGTGCCTCTTACATTGATGATCAGTGGGAAGAATGCTCCTTACATTGGTGATCAGTGGGAAGAATGTTCCTTACATTGGTGATCAGTGAGAAGAATGCTCCTTACATTGGTGATCAGTGGGAAGAATGTTCCTTACATTGGTGATCAGTGGGAAGAATGTCCCTTACATTGGTGATCAGTGAGAAGAATGTCCCTTACATTGGTGATCAGTGAGAAGAATGTTCCTTACATTGGTGATCAGTGAGAAGAATGTCCCTTACATTGGTGATCAGTGAGAAGAATGTTCCTTACATTGGTGATCAGTGAGAAGAATGTTCCTTACATTGGTGATCAGTGAGAAGAATGTTCCTTACATTGGTGATCAGTGAGAAGAATGTTCCTTACATTGGTGATCAGTAAGAAGAATGCTCCTTACATTGGTGATCAGTGAGAAGAATGTTCCTTACATTGGTGATCAGTGAGAAGAATGTTCCTTACATTGGTGATCAGTGAGAAGAATGTTCCTTACATTGGTGATCAGTGAGAAGAATGTTCCTTACATTGGTGATCAGTGAGAAGAATGTTCCTTACATTGGTGATCAGTGAGAAGAATGTTCCTTACATTGGTGATCAGTGAGAAGTAGCTAAAAAAGATTATTGGCATCAATGGCTACACATCTGAGAGTCAGAAAGTTCTTATTTCTTAAGGAACATCTAACAACCTCTGGAGGACCCCGGGGCCCCATGGAACCCAGGTTAAGAAAGGCTCCTTTAGGGCTACCTGGATTATTTGTGGTATGGATTCAACAAGGTGCTGGGAATGTTTCCCTGGGATTCTGGCCTAGAACCGACAGGATGAAATCACAATATGTACACTGAACCTTCATGTCACAAAAGAAGCTCAGAAGGCCAGGCCACATTTTTACAATCTTCTGTCATTCAGTGATCTGGTGCCCCCTGCTGCTTTAGTCTTTAGCCTTTTCAGGGTTCCCCATGTTGGGTGTTCAGAGATGTCCTTCTGCACAGCAATGCTGTAAAGCAGGGTTTCTCAACTAGGGTTCCTCCAGAGGTTGCTAGGGGTTCCTCGAGCAATGAGCAATTTCTGCCTCTCAGATAAGTTCCTACTGACACCAACCATCTTTTTAGTTATCTTTAAAGCGGAGCGCCGCGGAAATTTTTTTTTTTAAAAGTCAGCAGCTACAAATACTGCAGCTGCTGACTTTTAAAACATGGACACTTACCTGTCCAGGGCGCCCGCGATGTCGGCACCCAAGGCCGAAGCGTCTGTCCGTCCTCGGGTGCTGCCGCCTCCATCTTCGGTAAGGGAATCAGGAAGTGAAGCCGTGCGGCTTCACTTCCCGGTTCCCTACTGCACATGCGCGAGTCGCGCCGCGCAATAAGGATGCTCCCTGGTGGTGTAAATAACCGCAGATTCTGCGGCTATCTATGCCGGAAGTGGGTACAGATACCTGTAATATACAGGTATCTGTACCCCCCTCCCCCCTGAAAGGTGCCAACTGTGTCACCGGAGGGGGGGAGGAATCTGATGAGTGGAAGTTCCACTTTTGGGTGGAACTCCACTTTAAGGGGGTAATTCTTCCCAATGACCACAAGTGTAAGGAACATTCTTCTCATTGACCACCAATGTAAAGAGCATTCTTCCCACTGATCACCAATGTAAGGAACATTCTTCTCACTGATCACCAATGTAAGGAGCATTCTTCTCACTGATCACCAATGTAAGGAACATTCTTCTCACTGATCACCAATGTAAGGAACATTCTTCTCACTGATCACCAATGTAGGGAACATTCTTCTCACTGATCACCAATGTAAGGAACATTCTTCCCACTGATCACCAATGTAAGGAACATTCTTCTCACTGATCACCAATGTAAGGAGCATTCTTCTCACTGATCACCAATGTAAGGAACATTCTTCTCACTGATCACCAATGTAAGGAACATTCTTCTCACTGATCACCAATGTAGGGAACATTCTTCTCACTGATCACCAATGTAAGGGACATTCTTCCCACTGATCACCAATGTAAGGAACATTCTTCTCACTGATCACCAATGTAAGGAGCATTCTTCTCACTGATCACCAATGTAAGGAACATTCTTCTCACTGATCACCAATGTAAGGAGCATTCTTCTCACTGATCACCAATGTAAGGAACATTCTTCTCACTGATCACCAATGTAAGGAACATTCTTCTCACTGATCACCAATGTAGGGAACATTCTTCTCACTGATCACCAATGTAAGGGACATTCTTCCCACTGATCACCAATGTAAGGAACATTCTTCTCACTGATCAACAATGTAAGGAGCATTCTTCTCACTGATCACCAATGTAAGGAACATTCTTCTCACTGATCACCAATGTAAGGAACATTCTTCTCACTGATCACCAATGTAAGGAACATTCTTCTCACTGATCACCAATGTAGGGAACATTCTTCCCACTGATCACCAATGTAAGGGACATTCTTCTCACTGATCACCAATGTAAGGAACATTCTTCTCACTGATCACCAATGTAAGGGACATTCTTCTCACTGATCACCAATGTAAGGAACATTCTTCTCACTGATCACCAATGTAAGGAACATTCTTCTCAATGATCACCAATGTAAGGGACATTCTTCTCACTGATCACCAATGTAAGGAACATTCTTCCCACTGATCACCAATGTAAGGAGCATTCTTCCCACTGATCACCAATGTAAGGAACATTCTTCCCACTGATCACCAATGTAAGGAACATTCTTCTCACTGATCACCAATGTAAGGAACATTCTTCTCACTGATCACCAATGTAAGGAACATTCTTCTCACTGATCACCAATGTAAGGAACATTCTTCTCACTGATCACCAATGTAAGGAACATTCTTCTCACTGATCACCAATGTAAGGAACATTCTTCTCACTGATCACCAATGTAAGGAACATTCTTCCCACTGATCACCAATGTAAGGAACATTCTATGAGCAGCCATGGACTTCCTGTCAGCTTGTCCTTAAGGTCTCCTCTGACCTCTCTCACAAAGTAACACTTACTAAATGATATTTCGTTTGCACTGTGCACAATAAACTATTGCCTTTATATATATATATATATATATATATATATATATATATATATATATATATATATATATATATATATATATATATATATATATATATATATATACACACACAAACAGTAATATCTTTGCTTTCACTTTTTTCATCTTTGTATCATCTCAGTGCCGCTGATCTCCTGCAGCCTCTTTGCAACAACTTCCTGTCTACAGGCGCTACAGCGACGGTTGCATGGCATTTCTCAGAACGAACTGCCATATGGTGACATCAATGGGCCGTACCTGCATCTTGTGTCTTATAACAGCCACATTGAAAGACCGTGTGCCACAGTGACAACGCAGGATCACAATTGGGAGACGGGGACAGAGCGTTGTCACCCTATAACAGGAAGTGCCTTTATGACAGGCTCACCACGCATTGTATTAGTAAAAGCTGCATATTTTTAAAAATTGAAAAATTTCAATTTAAAAATCATTTTAACATGCTAAAGCTTCTCTCTGGGATTTTAATGATTGGTCTTACATCTACATTTATTACCCACAGAACTGCGGCTGCCAAGGAGTCGTCGTGTTTCCTCCATTCTCTGTAAATTCTGCAGACGGCGGTGTGTGAACATTCTCGGGGGGGGTCAGACTTTTCTAAAACGCTGCAACCACCACATCTGCTGATGACAATCATTCCACGGTCAAAGTCCCTTACACAGTTTTAGCGGCTCCTCTCCTGGACTAAAACCGGGAACGGCTTCTTCTGATTTCACTGCACACTGTGAGCTTCTCACAATGTGCTTTAGAAGCTGCAGCAAGTCACATACAGCCCCACCCCCATTTCCTGGCTGGAGGACGTCCAGCATCTCCTATCGCTTTTCCACCCAGTCTGACTGCCCCTAACCCTCCCCCTTCATTAAAGCGGAGTTCCAGGCATTTTTTTCACAAACCCCCCCCTCGCATTTGTGATCAGTTTGTGACACCTATCTGTATTTTTTTTTTTTTTTTTTTTCCTAAAAAAAATTGTGTTGAAAACAAAAATGCTGTGCAAACACCATATGACATAAAAAAACTGCAAAACCCACCATTTTATTCTCTAGGGCCTCTGCTAAAAAATATATAAAAAGTTTGGGGGTTCTAAGTCATTTTCTAGCAAAAAATACAGATTTTTAAATGTAAACAAAAAGTGTCAGAAAAGGGCGGGGCCTTTAGGTGGTTAATTGGCTCCTGTGTAAATTGACCCTAGTATGTGAGATAGGATACTTACATTGTAACATGGGCGGGGCAACCCCCCCATCGATCACCGCCTCCCCTATCCATGCATCCGGGCCCTTTTCAGGACACCGGCGCATGGATTCCAATGCGGAGGGGCTGTTTTTTTTTAAAGCACCGATTGGAGCCAGAGGCTCTGATAGGCTTCAATATAGGGTGGGATCGGTTGCAGAGAGTGCGCTCCGAGCCCACCCAAGTGCGTTACAACAGCAAATCAATATTCAGTGCTGGAACACTGATCCTCCTCCCAGCCAATCAGGAAGCGGGTTTCAACACTGGTCACACGATTGGCTGAAAGGACAGGCGATCCTATTGGACGACTAGGAGAAGGAGGGAGGAACTGCCCGGGGGAAGCCTCCGTGATGCAGAGAGGACACAGGAGCCGCTGCCCGCCACCCATACGTGCCTGCAAACTGCCGCCTGTAGGAGCCGGGGGGGGGGGGTTGATTGTTTGTAGCCCCCCCAAAAAGAAAAACCCACCAGCTGCCCCCACATTGTAAGCTCCTTGGAGGCAGGGACTGATGTGAATGTACAATATATGTAATTTGTCAGCGCTAAATAAAACCTGTAATGAATACATTTTGTAAAAGATCTCCCAGTCACGTATATAATAATAATATATAATAGTGGTATATAGCATCTCCCTTACATGTACAAGAATACAGCATTTTTGACAAAAGTATAATTTATGTAAAACTTTAATTTGAAAAAAATATATATAATTTATTCCAAAAGTTTCACATTTGACCCACAGAATTCTGATATTTAAAAACGTCATACAAAAAAGTTTTAATTCCTTTCTTTCCCAGTTCAGAATCAAAGTAAAAGCTTCAGGAGCGCTCTCTCTCTTTATCTATATATATATATAATTAATGTAATTTATAAAATTTAATTTTATATATATATATATATATATATATATATATATATATATATATATATATATATATATATATATATATTTTATAATATATATCTCTATCTATATATCTATATCTATCTACACACACACACACATACATACATACATACACAGTATATTGTATGACCGAGGTTTTTGTGGGCAACAACATACGTTCTTTAAAGTGTTACTAGACTCACAACAGTAAAAATCAGTCTGTATATACAGTAAAAGCTTTTTATACTCACTGTGGAACCTAAAGTGTTAATCCTCTACATTGTGTAAAAAGGCTGTTTGATCCTATAGCATGGGAAAGACACATAGTGTGAGGAATATAGGTGCTGCAAACCCAAAATGAATACAGTATAGGACATATTTAAAGTCATAGAAACATTGTTACTATTGGCAATCACCACCATTGTGGGAGTTTGGCAGAAAGAACAACATGTGATGTGTATGTTGGAATTCGGAAATGTGATAAATGATACAGAAGATCACTGCAGATTATGTCGCTGCCAGCAATCTTCAGTCATGGTATAAGGCGGGAGTACATAAACTGAGACTCTCCGGCTGTTGTGAGTCTATAGGTCCCAGATCGGCTGCCAGTCTTGCTGGGATTTGTAGTTATTTGGCAGCTGGAGAGCTGCAAGCCGGTGTCTTGCTGAATAAGTTCCTTCGGCGGATAGGTTCCCCCCCTGTACTGCGCCTGCGCAGTACGTACTACTGTTGGCCGCCGGAGATAGCCGAAGCTCAAACGCTTCGATCAGCTGTACACGGCGCCTGCGCTCTGGGTCCAGATTCCTTCCCCTCTATCCAAGTGGACCTAGAGGGGGAATCTAAAAGTGCCGAGCGCAGCGAGGCCGTGCCCGAAGCGTGGCGAGCGAAGCGAGCCCGCCAGGGGCCCTCTTACAGGCGCCGTGTACAGCTGATTTTCAGCTGTTCCGCTTCGGCTATTTCCGCCGGCTTCTACTGCGCATGCGCAGTAGAGGGGGGAACTAATCCGCCGAGCGGAACTTTCTCGGCAGAACACCGGCAGATAAGGCTGCATTTACACTCTTGTCTCTTGTGCTCCACCTGCAGGTTCTTAGGAGTACTGCACTATGCTCTAACACTGGCTGACCCTAATGTCATAAAACCTTCATGTCCCTTCCTGCTGGTCATGCCCTGGGTTTAATTTCTTCCTTCATCTTCTTCGCAGCCTCGCTGACCAGATCACAGGCTTTCTTGTGCTTCTGCCAATGCTTCACCTGGCACTGCCTACAATGAGAGAGAAGATCATGAATTGAAGGATCAGACAACTGTTAGGAAGTATGCTCAGTAATGTGTTCATGTAACACCCTTCAGGTATTTTATCTGTCAATAAGAATAAAGTATTCCCCCTGACAATGCTTTCATCTGCTTTTGTTTCCAGAAGGTCATGGCCATCTTTATTGAGGCATCATCCTGGGTCACCGGCTACTCTCTCCTGGCTCAGAGATGATGTAAATCCTGGTGCCTGTACAGTTCTCGGGACGTGTTTACAAATGTCTGACATAGATCAGCTCTTGCAGCATTCTCTCACTTTGTTACAATGTTTCAATCTGATCACTGGGGGGGAGGAGAGATTGAGGAAACGCTTCCTGCTGCCTGCAGCAGACTGATGACATCACCAAAACCAGGGGTAGTGAAATTCAAATTCATGGAGGTCCTTCACAACAACTTCCCCCCACAACACTGTCCCTCTTCACACCCCCCCCTCCACAGCACTGCCCCCCTTCACATCTCTCTCCCCCGCCCCCCACCCCATCTCAGCACCGCCTTTCCTTTACATCACGACACACACAGAGGCGGCTCCAGACTTTGTGAGGCCTTAGGCAACACTTAGACATGAGGCCCCACTCACTCCCATAATGGGAAAAATAATTCAAGCAATAAAAAAAAAAAAGTGTACGTCCCCCCACAGCGCTGCCGGCTTCCCTCCTCTTCTCTCCCGCTGACTGCTGTGGGAGATCTTCAGGAAAAGGGGCTGGTAAATATGTAATTTACCAGCCCCTTCCTTTTCTAAATGAACACAGCTAGTGTGCGACTGTGTTTACTGTGCTTCTGTTTATGAATTAACAGGGGCCTCTGTCTCCTGTTCAATCATCTGCAGTGCAGCTGAGGCTGCAGAGAAAGGGACTGGGGAATCTGTGTCCTCAGTCCCTTTTCCTGTCTCAAAAGTGAGACTTCAGGGGACTATTTAGGCCCCCGATCTCACCAAAGAAACCAAAAAACTCCCATCAAAAAATGTTAAAAACAAATGTAAAAAAATAATGAAACAATTGTGTACATGAGAGGGGTGTGGAGTGTATGGTGGGGGGTACTATGTACATGAGAGGGGTGTGGAGTGTATGGTGGGGGGTACTATGTACATGAGAGGGGTGTGGAGTGTATGGTGGGGGGTAGTATGTACATGAGAGGGGTGTGGAGTGTATGGTGGGGTACTATGTACATGAGAGGGGTGTGGAGTGTATGGTGGGGGGTACTATGTACATGAGAGGGGTGCGGAGTGTATGGTGGTGGGTAGTATGTACATGAGAGGGGTGTGGAGTGTATGGTGGGGGGTACTATGTACATGAGAGGGGTGCGGAGTGTATGGTGGGGGGTACTATGTACATGAGAGGGGTGCGGAGTGTATGGTGGGGGGTACTATGTACATGAGAGGGGTGTGGAGTGTATGGTGGGGGTAGTATGTACATGAGAGGGGTGCGGAGTGTATGGTGGGGGGTAGTATGTACATGAGAGGGGTGTGGAGTGTATGGTGGGGGTAGTATGTACATGAGAGGGGTGTGGAGTGTATGGTGGGGGTAGTATGTACATGAGAGGGGTGCGGAGTGTATGGAGGTGGGTGGTATGTACATGAGAGGGGTGTGGAGTGTATGGTGGGGGGTAGTATGTACATGAGAGGGGTGCGGAGTGTATGGTGGGGGTAGTAAGTACATGAGAGGGGTGTGGAGTGTATGGTGGGGGGTACTATGTACATGAGAGGGGTGCGGAGTGTATGGAGGTGGGTGGTATGTACATGAGAGGGGTGTGGAGTGTATGGTGGGGGGTAGTATGTACATGAGAGGGGTGTGGAGTGTATGGTGGGGGTAGTAAGTACATGAGAGGGGTGTGGAGTGTATGGTGGGGGGTACTATGTACATGAGAGGGGTGCGGAGTGTATAGTGGGGGGGTACTATGTACATGAGAGGGGTGTGGAGTGTATGGTGGGGGGTACTATGTACATGAGAGGGGTGTGAAGTGTATGGTGGGGGGTACTATGTACATGAGAGGGGTGCGGAGTGTATGGTGGGGGGTACTATGTACATGAGAGGGGTGTGGAGTGTATGGTGGGGGTAGTAAGTACATGAGAGGGGTGTGGAGTGTATGGTGGGGGTAGTAAGTACATGTGAGGGGTGCGGAGTGTATGGTGGGGGGTACTATGTACATGAGAGGGGTGCGGAGTGTATGGTGGGGGGTACTATGTACATGAGAGGGGTGTGGAGTGTATGGTGGGGGGTACTATGTACATGAGAGGGGTGCGGAGTGTATGGTGGGGGGTACTATGTACATGAGAGGGGTGTGGAGTGTATGGTGGGGGGTACTATGTACATGAGAGGGGTGCGGAGTGTATGGTGGGGGGTACTATGTACATGATAGGGCTGTGGAGTGTATGGTGGGGGGTACTATGTACATGAGAGGGGTGTGGAGTGTATGGTGGGGGGTACTATGTACATGAGAGGGGTGTGGAGTGTATGGTGGGGGGTACTATGTACATGAGAGGGGTGCGGAGTGTATGGTGGGGGGTACTATGTACATGATAGGGCTGTGGAGTGTATGGTGGGGGGTACTATGTACATGAGAGGGGTGTGGAGTGTATGGTGGGGGGTACTATGTACATGAGAGGGGTGTGGAGTGTATGGTGGGGGGTAGTATGTACATGAGAGGGGTGTGGAGTGTATGGTGGGGGGTACTATGTACATGAGAGGGGTGCGGAGTGTATGGTGGGGGGTACTATGTACATGAGAGGGGTGTGGAGTGTATGGTGGGGGGTACTATGTACATGAGAGGGGTGCGGAGTGTATGGTGGGGGGTACTATGTACATGAGAGGGGTGCGGAGTGTATGGTGGGGGGTACTATGTACATGAGAGGGGTGTGGAGTGTATGGTGGGGGGTACTATGTACATGAGAGGGGTGTGGAGTGTATGGTGGGGGTACTATGTACATGAGAGGGGTGTGGAGTGTATGGTGGGGGGTACTATGTACATGAGAGGGGTGCGGAGTGTATGGTGGGTAGTAAGTACATGAGAGGGGTGCGGAGTGTATGGTGGGGGGTACTATGTACATGAGAGGGGTGCGGAGTGTATGGTGGGGGGTACTATGTACATGAGAGGGGTGTGGAGTGTATGGTGGGGGGTACTATGTACATGAGAGGGGTGTGGAGTGTATGGTGGGGGTACTATGTACATGAGAGGGGTGTGGAGTGTATGGTGGGGGGTACTATGTACATGAGAGGGGTGCGGAGTGTATGGTGGGGGGTACTATGTACATGAGAGGGGTGTGGAGTGTATGGTGGGGGGTACTATGTACATGAGAGGGGTGCGGAGTGTATGGTGGGGGGTACTATGTACATGAGAGGGGTGCGGAGTGTATGGTGGGGGGTACTATGTACATGAGAGGGGTGTGGAGTGTATGGTGGGGGTACTATGTACATGAGAGGGGTGTGGAGTGTATGGTGGGGGGTACTATGTACATGAGAGGGGTGTGGAGTGTATGGTGGGGGTAGTATGTACATGAGAGGGGTGTGGAGTGTATGGTGGGGGGTAGTATATACATGAGAGGGGTAGAAAAGTGGTATATGGTGTGAATGAGCCCTAATTTACTGCTCCATCACTGCAGAGGCCACCTTCATTGACATGCACAGAGCAACTGAAGTTAGCAAAACAGCACCAGTACTAGCCTCCCAGCCGCTGCAGACGCTGCAGACACTGCTCACACGCCCCTCCCCCATCTCAAGTCCCTGCACACAAGTCACGAGTCCCTGCACACAAGTCACGAGTCCCTGCACACAAGTCACGAGCCACAAGTCCCTGCACACAAGTCACGAGTCCCTGCACACAAGTCACGAGTCCCTGCACACAAGTCACGAGCCACAAGTCCCTGCACACAAGTCACGAGTCCCTGCACACAAGTCACGAGTCCCTGCACACAAGTCACGAGTCCCTGCACACAAGTCACGAGTCCCTGCACACAAGTCACGAGTCCCTGCACACAAGTCACAAGTCCCTGCACACAAGTCACAAGTCCCTGCATACAAGTCACGAGTCCCTGCACACAAGTCACAAGTCACGAGTCCCTGCACACAAGTCACAAGTCCCTGCATACAAGTCACAAGTCCCTGCACACAAGTCACGAGTCCCTGCACACAAGTCACGAGTCCCTGCACACAAGTCACGAGTCCCTGCACACAAGTCACGAGTCCCTGCACACAAGTCACAAGTCCCTGCATACAAGTCACGAGTCCCTGCACACAAGTCACAAGTCACGAGTCCCTGCACACAAGTCACAAGTCCCTGCATACAAGTCACAAGTCCCTGCATACAAGTCACAAGTCCCTGCATACAAGTCACAAGTCCCTGCACACAAGTCACGAGTCCCTGCACACAAGTCACGAGTCCCTGCACACAAGTCACGAGTCCCTGCATACAAGTCACAAGTCCCTGCATACAAGTCACGAGTCCCTGCACACAAGTCACAAGTCCCTGCATACAAGTCACAAGTCACGAGTCCCTGCACACAAGTCACAAGTCCCTGCATACAAGTCACAAGTCCCTGCATACAAGTCACAAGTCCCTGCATACAAGTCACAAGTCCCTGCACACAAGACACAAGTCCCTGCACACAAGACACAAGTCTCTGCACACAAGTCCCTGCGCACAAGTCCCTGCACAGTGCCCACAAGTCTCAAACGAGTCTGTCAGCTCACCTCCCTCCACACATCCGGTGTCCTCCTGTAGCAGAACGAACTCCTGCATGTGCATCATGCATCCCTCCTGGGTTCAGCAGCTGCCGGCAGCTCCGCCCCCACCTAGTCTGTCTGTAGGCGGCGCTGCCTGGAGGAGACAGAGAGGGCGCTTGAGAATGCAGAGAGTGGCAGAGGGAACAGGAAGAGACTCCAGGTGGGCGCAGCACCATGGCTGCATACTTGTAGAGATCCTCGCTCATACATCCGGCTTGCTCGCTCACTCAGTGGGGACACTGACAGGGGGGCATTCCCTCCCACAAGCGCGTCAGAAAAATTAGGCGGCCGCGGGGCCCCTGGGAGTGCGAGGCCTAACGCAACTGCCTAATTTGTCTAATTAGAGAGCTGCCTCTGCGCACACACACACACACAGCACTGCCCCAATCACATCTCTCCACCCCCCCCCCTTCCCTGCCTTTCTCCCACATACAGCAATGTTCCCCTTCACATCACCCCCCCAATCCAGCACTGCCACCCCTTTTACATCACCCCCCATTCCCAATCCAGCACTGCCCTTCTTTCACATCACCCCCAACAGTAGTGTGCTCTGTCCCCTTCACTCTCTTACCTTACACAAAGCACAGAGCGAGAGGCAGGACGATTCCGGTCTGAGGGTGGGAGGCACGGCAGCACTGGATGGAGGACGAGAGCGGGAGCTGCCGGGGTTAACTTTTCATATTAACAAACTGGAGGTTGGTTGCTAGGACCGCCCTGCATCCTAGCAACCAATCATTATACTATATATTAACTTTAAAAGTCAACTCAGGCAGCTCCCGCCCTCCGTCCAGCACTGCTGTGTCTCCCACCCTCCATCCAGTGTTATTGTGCCACCCACCCTCAGTCCAGAATAGTCCTGTGATAATGACAGCGGCAGGGGATGGGCGAAAGAATCGCCTCCTAAATACCACGATCGTGGTGGTCCGAATGGAAGAGCGTCTCGTTGCAGATCTGGACAGCGATCCTCCATTTAGTGATGTCCTATCTAAATCTACACCAAGTCATCGTCTGGAGCTCAGGCTCGGGTTTTTAATAATAAAAGGTGGAGCTTTCTGTAAAATTATCCTGTTGTTGAATATTGCAATGGGGGGGGGGGGGGTGTATATGTACAGACTTGTAATGTTATAGACAGGTCCACTTAAAAGTTACAGAAGCCAATAAAAGGTCAGCAGAGGCCTTTCTTCCAGCCTTGGCACTCACCTGTCACAGTACCACTCGCTCTGGCACCGGGAGCAGCGCTTGCTGGCCTCCGCCCCGCACGCCCCACACTTGGGTTTGTCCGGCACCAGCGTCTCCATCACATCCATGTTGTAGGTCTGCGCCCACCTGCAGATACAGAAAAGATTGGTGGGGGAGCCGGGTATGGGTAGGAAGAACCTTTACACTGTGTGAGAAGTATGTGGCACTGACCGCTGTGCCTGATGACGTAGGTCTTCGTCACTCGGGGAGAACGCATGCTTCACCTGGTGCTTTGCTATGGCCTTCCATTTCCCAGAATTCTCTCTGATAATGGAATCCCAAACCTCGGGAACCTAGGACAAGAGGAGGGAGAGAAGATAATGGCTTGTATAAGAGGAGAAGGGGGAGGGGGGGGGTCTCCTGCCTCAACCCCGGGTGAGACGTCTTATCCAGGCCCACTGTATGCCCATTCGGCAACCGGGCACAGCCTATGAGCTGATCTGTAAGTAACCGACCAATCATTGGTTGTTTTGTATGTTCCCCCTTCTCAGAGGAGATTATAAATGAATAGTCATTTATTCATTCATTTTTCAGGATTTTTCACTCCTGATGACTGGCTACAAGCCATGAAACGCGTAGAGTCTCCAATAAGGGGTGTCAAGACAAGCCGGTTCTTATTATGAATTTTAAAAATTCCCAATACTATGTATTGTATATTGGATGTATGTTGTCTTTCTGCATTTAACGTGTCAATCATGATTATTATGATTTATATTCCTACCAATTATGCTTACTGATTACCTGTACCAAATATTTTATGATTGATTGATATGTTAATTATTTATTAAAATAAATATAAAATATATTATTATTATATCATCATTATGATTGGCATTATTATTAGTATTATGAATTGGCTTATTATATGTTTAGAAATCATTTCTCACGTGATTGCCAAATTTAATTGAATTAGATTATATCACATGAATTTCATAACTGTATATATCATTTTTTGCATAGACATGCCTCATATACTTTGTCCTTCTATTTTTTTTTTTTTCGATCACTTTTAATGTCTATTACAAGGAATATAAAAAAATAAAGGTGATCCAAAAAAAAAAGTAAAAGGACAAAGTATATATAAAATAAATAAGATTTAAAAAAAAAACAGATAAATAAATCAGAATAGAACAGAATATAAAAGAATAGAAAATAAAAGAACAGAATAGAATTGATTTGAATAGAAAAAAAAATAGAATAGAAAAGAATAGAATAAAATAGACATAATATAGCCATCTTTTGAAATTCAAAAAGAATAGAATAGAAAAGAATAAAATAGAATAAAAAAGGGAATAGAGTAAAACAGGATAGACTAAATAAAAGAACACAATAAAATGGAATAGAAAATAATCGAATAGAAAAGAATAGAACATAAAAGAATAGAATAGGATATAAATAGAATAGACTAATATAGCATAGAATAAAATAGAAAGAATATAGCCGCCTAGAATAGAATAGAACCAGCTATTCTTCAAATTCAAATACTTAGAATCCAGTGGAAAATTTTGAATTCAATCGAAAACAAATAAACAAAACAAAATTAGTAACTTAAGGTATCAATTAAAAACAACTATTCATTTTTTCCCTCTGCATATGTATAGGTAAGAGCCACATCCAATGAATGAAAGGGGCAGGTCAGGGACAGTCAGGCTTGGAAGGAAAGGGCTAGAAGATACTGGACGCCCTCCAGACAGGAAATGAGGCGGGGCTCTCTGTCTGACTTGCAGCTTCTAATGCACATGGTGAGAAGCTCACAGTGTGCGGTGAAATCAGAGGAAGCCTTTTCAGTCCAGGAGAGGAGCCGCTACAACTGTGCAAGACTGGAGGGGAGGCTGAAAGTCAGATTTAAAGAGTATGTCCAGCTAAAACAAGTTTTGTATTTTTTTATGGAGCAGAGAAGGATTAGAACCCCTGGCAGGTTTTCATTCAAGGCTCCGTTCAAGGCTAGAGTAAGGGAAAGGTCAGTGTCCCTGCTTCAGATTTTCCCTGCCTGGTAAAACAGTTGTCACTGGGACAGGAAGTGAAGGAAACCCTCTCTAACAGAGCCCTGGATAGCATTAAAAACCCTACAGGGGTTGCAGGGGTTGTGTACAGCTCTGGTCAAAACATTTATTTTCCCCGGTTAGGTTCTTGTATAAAGTAACAGGGAACCAGTCTGTTGACAGCGTTATCCCCCCGCCGATACCGCGGCCGCCGTACCTGCTCCAGGATCAGCTCCTTCTTGGGTGGAGCCGGCTCACTCACAGACAGGTGGCTGAGGAATCTCTGCAGCTCCAATAAGTTTGGCAATTGGTCAACAAGGACTTCGGTAAGAAAAGAACGAAGCTGAAAAAACAAAATAAACACTTTTTATGTGTAATGATCATGTCATCAATTGCATGTCAGTGGAGCCGGGGTGATGGGTGGTGCAGTAACTCACAGCAACCAATCAAAAGGTTGGTTATATTTAGAAGTCTTTCTTAAAGAATAGTTTACCCCTTACTGATATTTCAGGTTCTTATATCTGTAGAGAAGTCATGTTTGAGGGATCTCTAAATTCCTGGTTCTGCACACCTACTGCACCCATTATGAGGGGTTCCCCCCATCCCTGTGCTGAGTTCCCGGGGTCTGTACACCCGCTGTGCCCATGAGGGGTTCCCACCATCCCTGTGCTGAGTTCCCGGGTCTGTACACCCGCTGTGCCCATTATGAGGGGTTCCCACCATCCCTGTGCTGAGTTCCCGGGTCTGTACACCCGCTGTGCCCATTATGAGGAGTTCCCACCATCCCTGTGCTGAGTTCCCGGGTCTGTACACCCGCTGTGCCCATTATGAGGGGTTCCCACCATCCCTGTGCTGAGTTCCCGGGTCTGTACACCCGCTGTGCCCATTATGAGGAGTTCCCACCATCCCTGTGCTGAGTTCCCGGGTCTGTACACCCGCTGTGCCCATTATGAGGGGTTCCCACCATCCCTGTGCTGAGTTCCCGGGTCTGTACACCCGCTGTGCCCATGAGGGGTTCCCACCATCCCTGTGCTGAGTTCCCGGGTCTGTACACCCGCTGTGCCCATTATGAGGGGTTCCCACCATCCCTGTGCTGAGTTCCCGGGTCTGTACACCCGCTGTGCCCATTATGAGGGGTTCCCACCATCCCTGTGCTGAGTTCCCAGGTCTGTACACCCGCTGTGCCCATGAGGGGTTCCCACCATCCCTGTGCTGAGTTCCCGGGTCTGTACACCCGCTGTGCCCATGAGGGGTTCCCACCATCCCTGTGCTGAGTTCCCGGGTCTGTACACCCGCTGTGCCCATTATGAGGGGTTCCCACCATCCCTGTGCTGAGTTCCCGGGTCTGTACACCCGCTGTGCCCATTATGAGGGGTTCCCACCATCCCTGTGCTGAGTTCCCGGGTCTGTACACCCGCTGTGCCCATGAGGGGTTCCCACCATCCCTGTGCTGAGTTCCCGGGTCTGTACACCGCCTGTGCCCATTATGAGGGGTTCCCACCATCCCTGTGCTGAGTTCCCGGGTCTGTACACCCGCTGTGCCCATTATGAGGGGTTCCCACCATCCCTGTGCTGAGTTCCCGGGTCTGTACACCCGCTGTGCCCATTATGAGGGGTTCCCACCATCCCTGTGCTGAGTTCCCGGGTCTGTACACCCGCTGTGCCAATTATGAGGGGTTCCCACCATCCCTGTGCTGAGTTCCCGGGTCTGTACACCTGCTGTGCCCATGAGGGGTTCCCACCATCCCTGTGCTGAGTTCCCGGGTCTGTACACCGCCTGTGCCCATTATGAGGGGTTCCCACCATCCCTGTGCTGAGTTCCCGGGTCTGTACACCCGCTGTGCCCATTACGAGGGGTTCCCACCATCCCTGTGCTGAGTTCCCGGGTCTGTACACCTCCTGTGCCCATTATGAGGGGTTCCCACCATCTCTGTGCTGAGTTCCCAGGTCTGTACACCTGCTGTGCCCATTACGAGGGGTTCCCACCATCCCTGTGCTGAGTTCCCGGGTCTGTACACCTGCTGTGCCCATTATGAGGGGTTCTCACCATCCCTGTGCTGAGTTCCCGGGTCTGTACACCTGCTGTGCCCATTATGAGGGGTTCTCACCATCCCTGTGCTGAGTTCCCGGGTCTGTACACCTGCTGTGCCCATTATGAGAGGTTCCCACCATCCCTGTGCTGAGTTCCCGGGTCTGTACACCCGCTGTGCCCATTATGAGGGGTTCCCACCATCCCTGTGCTGAGTTCCCGGGTCTGTACACCTGCTGTGCCCATTATGAGGGGTTCTCACCATCCCTGTGCTGAGTTCCCGGGTCTGTACACCTGCTGTGCCCATTATGAGGGGTTCCCTCCATCCCTGCTGGATTTTTCTTTATTTAATATTATGGAGAATGTAATAGAAGGAGTGGAACAAACAAAAACACCATGGTGGGGGAGAATAGAGCCAGGAACTATATGAAAGAGATCTTGAAGATGGTGTCCCTAAGAGTGATAAGAAACCAGCTGGTGGTTTAACCTCCCAGAATCCTCTGATAACTGTAATCTCCCACTAGATGGCCCCGTTCTGTACTATGACCCCCTGTAATGGGCGCTACCTTCAGCAGTTGTCCTTTGGTGAAGTTATTGATGTTGTACTTTTGCTGGCACTCCGGCCTCAAGAGAAGATTGTACAGCCCGATCCACACCTGACCGTCCAGTTTGGTCATTTTCTGCTGGTCCTCGGCCGGCACAGACAACCAGCGGCCGTTCTCATACTTCTGCAGCTGACCTGCGGGATGGAGGGAGAAGAAAACACGAGGGTTTGTAGACATGTGCAGTTCGTTTTGTTCTGAATCCAAATTCAAAGTTTTCGATATTTGGAGATTCAGGTATATCCGAACTTCCAAATTACAATAGTAACAAATTTAAACCAATCCAAAATAAAAAAAAACGACATTTCATCTGAAATAACGAATTATCTGAATTCAAATTAAATTCGAAAACTTCATTGTAATTTGAAAAAAAAAGCAAAGCCGATTTCCTTAAAAAACTGTGTGTATCAGATTATAGCCGTGTTCCAAAATTCAAAAAGAACAGAATAGAATAAAAAATAAAGTTCCCAGGTCTGTACACCCGCTGTGCCCATTATGAGAAGTTCCCACCATCCCTGTACTGAGTTCCCGGGTCTGTACACCTGCTGTGCCCATTATGAGGGGTTCCCACGATCCCTGTGCTGAGTTCCCAGGTCTGTACACCTGCTGTGCCCATGAGGGGTTCCCACTATCCCTGTGCTGAGTTCCCGGGTCTGTACACCTGCTGTGCCCATTATGAGAGGTTCCCACCATCCATGTGCTGAGTTCCCAGGTCTGTACACCTGCTGTGTCTATTATGAGGGGTTCTCACCATCCCTGTGCTGAGTTCCTTGGTCTGTACACCTGCTGTGCCCATTATGAGAAGTTCCCACCATCCCTGGGCTGAGTTTCTGGGTCTGTACACCCGCTGTGCCCATTATGAGGGGTTCCCACCATCCCTGTACTGAGTTCCCGGGTCTGTACACCTGCTGTGCCCATTATGAGGGGTTCCCACCATCCCTGTGCTGAGTTCCCGGGTCTGTACACCCGCTGTGCCCATTATGAGGGGTTCCCACCATCCATGTGCTGAGTTCCCAGGTCTGTACACCCACTGTGCCCATTATGAGGGGTTCTCACCATCCCTGTGCTGAGTTCCTTGGTCTGTACACCTGCTGTGCCCATTATGAGAAGTTCCCACCATCCCTGGGCTGAGTTTCTGGGTCTGTACACCCGCTGTGCCCATTATGAGGGGTTCCCACCATCCCTGTGCTGAGTTCTCAGGTCTGTACACCCGCTGTGCCCATTATGAGGGGTTCCCACCATCCCTGTGCTGAGTTCCCGGGTCTGTACACCCGCTGTGCCCATTATGAGGGGTTCCCACCATCCCTGTGCTGAGTTCTCAGGTCTGTACACCCGCTGTGCCCATTATGAAGGGTTCCCACCATCCTTGTGCTGAGTTCCTTGGTCTGTACACCCGCTGTGCCCATTATGAGGGGTTCCCACCATCCCTGTGCTGAATTTGAAAATTAAATTGAATTAGAAAAAAAGCTAACTATTGCCGATTTCCGATATACGCTGTTGTAACACTGATCCTCCTCCCGGCCAATCAGGAAGCGGTGTGTGAGATATATACATATACACACACACGTGATCCTGCGCACGGTGGCCGCCCTGTAAAAGTAAAATTGCTATAGGGCGGTCAGCACGTGGATAATTGAGACAAGGACACACTATAGAGGGATGTGCTTTGTTCATATTTTATGTCTGAAGTTTACAGGCACTTTAAAAGTGGTTGTAAACCCTTTTGTCTTACTTTTATCTATAGGGAAGCCTAAAATAAGGCTTACCTATAAGTAGTGGAAATATCTCCTAAACGTGCGCCGTTTAGGAGATATTTCCCTTGTAGTGCGCTGATGTCGTCATCGGCGCACGCGCTGTGAAGAAACGGACCACCGCACCGTTTCTTCCCCAGCGTGTGCCGTGACTGAGTCGGAGCCGTGGGAGTGACGTCACGTGAGCCGGAGTCCGCGGCTCCCGGAAGGAAGAGGGGCGAAGATGGACGCGGCCTGCACAGGGGACAGCTTCGTTTGCAGGTAAGCGTCACATAATGGGCTAGTATGCGATATGTACTAGCCCATTATGCTTTTAATTTGCAGGCCTTGCGGGGACCCAAAGAAGACGTAAAAACCCATCTGGGTTTACTTCCTCTTTAACTGCTTGTCTACCATGCTGTTTATAAACGCACCTTGGCAGACGAGTAGTCAAATAAACTTCATCAGTTTCAATCTCGCCATCTTTGGAGTCCAGAAGTGTAAAACAATACGGACAGAACAGATCTGTATTGTTTGTCATCAGGGGAACAGATAATTCAGAACGGTAAAAAAAAAAAAACATCTAATCCTGCTTTCACATTGCTCCATTGCAAAAACGCTATAAAAATGCATATGTGTTTTTGCTGTGTTTCCAGTGCGATTTTCACCTGTGATAAAAAGGACATGTGACCCAAAAAACGCAGCGTGAACGCAAACGTAGGTGCGCTTTTGATGCGTTTTCTATTCATTTCCATTGGGGGGGGGGCGTTGTTGGTAAGTTTTTTTTTTTTTTTAATGCAGCAAATATGCACCAAAAATGCAGCAAGCAGGACTTTTAAAAACGCAAAGGACCCGCAACTGACTGTTGTGAGGAGTTCCATAGGATTTAATGGTCATGCGTTTTTTTTTTTTGTCTTACCTAAAGCAGAAGAAAAACTAATCGGTGTGAAAGGGCCCTAATACAGCTACACGACAACCGGGCAGCGTTGCCCCCCTCTCCGCTCCCCTCCCCCACTCCCCATGATACAAGTACCTTTATTTTGCCGGCTCCATGGACAATGCTGCAGTAGCTCCACCAGGACGCAGGGCAGGTTGTGGGTGTTCAGTAGCCGTGTGGTCACACTGATCGACAGACTGTGAATAGACAAAGAATCTCATAGATCTCTCCTGGACAATCGATTCCTATGACCAGACATCGTACCCTCCCCCGCCTCACCTGTCTGTGTGGTCAGTGATGTAACGCAGGACAGACAGACACTTCAGGCCGATGTCAAACTCCAGGGCCTCCGATTGTTGCTTCAGTTCCTGGAACAGGTGGAGGAATATTTTCATGCAGGGAAAGCGGCTCTGTATATAAAGCTGACGTTCAATCGCCTTCTATTGTGTCTTATTTGTCATCACTGGGTCTCTGTGCTTCTTTATGCAATGCAGCCAAACCATGGCTGGTGGGAGGGGCCAGCAGGGTACTATACATAGATTCCTGAAAACATGGGCGGCCGATATATCGGTGCATCCCTAGTCATTGCTTATAACAGTGATGATCTCCGCTATAAGCAATAGTTAACCACTTCAGCCCCGGACCGTTTGGCTGGCCAAAGACCAGAGCGTTTTTTTGCGACTCGGCACTGCGTCGCTTTAACTGACAATTGCGCGGTCGTGCGACGTGGCCCCCAAACAAAATTGACGTCCTTTTTTCCCCACAAATAGAGCTTTCTTTTGGTGGTATTTGATCACCTCTGCGGTTTTTATTTTTTGCGCTATAAACAAACAAAAAAAAAGCGCCAATTTTGAAAAAAATAACGTAATATTTTTTACTATAATTATCCCCAAAAAATATATTAAAAAAAAAATTTTCCCTCAATTTGGGCCAATATGTATTCTTCTACATATTTTTGGTAAAAAAAAAAAAAATCGCAATAAACGTTTATTGATTGGTTTGCGCAAAAGTTATAGCGTCTACAAAATAGGGGATAGATTTATGGCATTTTTATTATTTATTTTGTTACTAGTAATGGCAGCGATCTGCGATTTTTATCGTGACTGCGACATTGTGGCGGACGCATCGGACACTTTTGGCGCTATTTTGGGACCATTCACATTTATAGAGCGATCAGTGCTAAAAAAATGCACTGATTACTGTATAAATGTCACTGGCAGTGAAGGGGTTAACATTAGGGGGGCCATCGAGGGGTTAAATGTGTTACCTAGGGAGTGATTCTAACTGTAGGGGGAGGGGACTCACAAGGGGAGGAGACTGATCGGTGTTCCTCTGTACTGGGAACACACGATCTGTCTCCTCTCCCCTGACAGGACATGGAACCACATCCTGGCTCTCTTACTGGCAATCAAGGGTGTCCGGCGCACATCGCGGCTGCCGGGCACGTGCACCGGCTCCCAAGTGACGCAACGCGTGTGTCCCCTAGACGGCCGGGAAGCCCAGGACGTCACATGACGCCCGCCCGCAGGGGTATGAAGTGGTTAGAGAAGTTGTAAAGTCTCAAGGTTTTTCATTCTATGCATTAAGGTGAAAAACCTTCTGTGGTGCAGCTGCCCCTCCAGACCCCCCTTTTTCTTACCTGAACCCGATCTTTCCAGCCACGAGAACAAGTCCAGCAGCTCCAGCCGCTGTCTCGGGTCCTCATTGGATAGATAGCAGCGGGAGTCATTGGCTCCCACTGCTGTCAATCAAATCAAGTGACACAGGAGCCGGGGGGGCGGGGCCGAGTCCTGCTGTCTCAATGGATGCAGTAGCAGAACTCGAGAGCGCGCCCCACATGGGTGCCCCCCGTGGAATGCGGCTCCCTGAGGGGGCACTTGAGAAGAGGAGGGGCCAGGAGAGCCGCTAGGGGACCCTAGAAAAGGAGGATCCGGGCCGCTCTGTGCAAAACCCTTACACAGAGGAGGGAAGTAGAACATGTTTGTTATTTTTTTTTTTTTTTTTTATAAAACTTTACAATCACTTTAACTGTCATGAATGGCTTTCCATTCATGAAAGTTTTCTTACTGTTGACATGTTATGATTGGCTGCAACAATCGCATGGTACAGGGTGCTAGGTACCATGTGATAGCTGTGGGCCAATCACAGCATCACAATAGTAAGCAAGCTGTTCATGAATGAAAGCCATTCACGATAGTTTGCTTGCATAATATCATGTGATGGCTATGATTGGCCATAGCGATCACATGACACCACAACTGCTAAAAGTGGCCAGGTACCAAGCGATGTGACCCGCTGTGGCCACCGCACTTGGGACGTATGGGGGCATCTCCTAGCTTGGCTGTGCGTTAAGTGTATCGTGGGCGGGCGGCAAGCGGGTTAATCTGCTTATATTTTGCCTTCCTTGGTTCCTCTTCTATTATATTTCTGGGACTAAAACAAGGTATTACCTTATTTTAGTCCCAGTGATGTCATCACTGGGTCTTTGTGCTTCTCTATGGAATGCAGGCAGATCATGGCTGGTGGGAGGAGCCGGCAGGGGGGCTGTACATAACTGCCTGAAACACCAGAGAACCCTGCGTCAGTACTCCTCTCAAGAGCCCTCACACTTGATGCAAGCAGTGGGAGGAGTTATGCGAATATAAAAATGCTTTGATGAGTGGGTGTCAGTCTGGAGGAGTGGGCGTTCCTGGGCAGGCTGTATTTGCATAGGCAATGCCCACATGTGATGCTGAGCCTCCATGGTTGAAAGAACTGCTATCCAATGAATGAAAGGGGTGGGAGAGGGACAATCAGGCTTGGGAGGAAAGAACTAGATGATGCTGGATGTCCTCCAGCCAGGAAATGGGGCGGGCTCTGACTTGCTGTAACTTCTAAAGCACATTGTGAGAAGCTCACAGTGTGCAGTGAAATCAGAGTTAGACATTTCAGTCCAGGAGAGGAGTCGGTACAACTGTGCAGGATTGCAGGGGAAGGTCGGAGGTCATCATTGGACCTGGTGATCACTTACCTCTAGTGAAGAGACGTCACTGGACACATTCGCTATCATCCTGTCCTGGCTCGGTAACTCCCCGGAGGAACCCTTTGATGCCAGCATAGTGAGTTTGCGGTGGCAGTAATCGATCAGATCCAGAACCAGATCCTCTGCAGATTCGCACACTTCCTGTCACACAATACGGACACATTCAAGGAATCAGCTCAGATCTTTTCATTTCACCAAGTAGCAAAAAAACAAAACAAAAACACAACTGAGGAAACATTCCTGAAACCAGCCAGGGAGGTGGGAAGTCTCTCAAAAAAGCAACTCAAACAACTTGGCTAATATCCAACACATTTCTTCCAAGAAGGGCTTCCTCAAGAGAACAGTAAGTTGTTTTGTTCTGTAGAATGAAAACAATGCAATATAAATTATATAGACATGTGGACTTGTGTGACCCAAACACGTCTATATAATTCATATTGTACTGTTTACATTCTATAGAACAAAATAAGTCCCTGTCCCCCTGAGGAAGCCCTTCCTGGGCAAAATGCGTTGTGGATTATGTGATGCACTATTTCCATCAAAACTTTACGGACCAAGTTGAGACAGCTATAGATTTGTATTGCATTGTTTTCATTTTACAGTACAAAATAACCCCCTATTTCCTTGAGGAAGCCCTTCTTGGGAGAAACGCATTGGGATTACCTGATGAAATATTTACATCAAGACTTTGGATTTGGTGCCATATCTTTAGTGTTGGAAATTAGTAGTGGTGTACCAAAATGCAGACAAGCATACAGTAGTTCCATACTTGGAACATGACTACTAATTTCCAACACTAAAGATATGACACCAAATCCAAAGTCTTGATGTAAATATTGCATCAGATAATTACCAATGCGTTTCTCCCCAGAACGGCTTCCTCAGGGGAACAGGGGGGTTATTTTGTACTGTAGAATGAAAACAATGCAATATAAACATGTCGACTTGTGTGACACAGAACCCCTGTTTATATAATTCATATTGCATTGTTTTCATTCTACTGAACAAAATAACCCCATTATCCCGTAGAAGCCCTTCTCGGGTCAAACGCGTTGGGTTGTGTGATGCAATATTTCCATCAACACTTTATGGACTAAGTTGAGACAACTATAGATATGGTGCCATATCTTTAGTGTTGTTGGTATCAGTGGGAGGGATAGCGCCCCATTGCTGGTATCAGTGGGAGGGATAGTGCCCCATTGCTGGTATCATTGGGAGGGATAGTGCCCCATTGCTGGTATCAGTGGGAGGGATAGCGCCCCATTGCTGGTTTTAGTGGGAGGGATAGCGCCCCATTGCTGGTTTTAGTGGGAGGGATAGCGCCCCATTGCTGGTATCAGTGGGAGGGATAGCGCCCCATTGCTGGTTTTAGTGGGAGGGATAGCGCCCCATTGCTGGTATCAGTGGGAGGGATAGCGCCCCATTGCTGGTTTTAGTGGGAGGGATAGCGCCCCATTGCTGGTTTTAGTGGGAGGGATAGCGCCCCATTGCTGGTATCAGTGGGAGGAATGGTGCCCCGAGGGCCAGATAAATGCAAGTAAAGGGCCGCACTCGGCCCGCAGGCTGCAGTTTGGAGACCCCTGATCTAGGACCAGAGCGACATCATGACGTCACTTCTGATCTAGAGTGGAAGTAATCAACTTTTTTTTTTTTTTTTTTTTTTTTTTTTTTAAGGCAAATTAATGGTGTGGGCGACTACATGGCAAATGAGGTTCAATGTAGAAAAATGTAAAATAATGCATTTGGGTGTCAAAAATATGAATGCAATCTATACACTGGGGGGAGAACCTCTGGGGGAATCTAGGATGGAAAAGGACTCGGGGGTCCTAGTGGATGATAGGCTCAGCAACGGCATGCAATGCCAAGCTGCTGCTAATAAAGCAAACAGAATATTGGCATTAAAAGGGGGATCAACTGCAGAGATAAAACGATAATTCTCCCGCTCTACAAGACTCTGGTCCAGCCGCACCTGGAGTATACTGTCCAGTTCTGGGCGCCAGTCCTCAGGAAGGATGTACTGGAAATGGAGCAAATACAAATAAGGGCAACAAAGCTAATAAAGGGTCTGGAGGATCTTAGTTATGAGGAAAGATTGCGAGCACTGAACTTATTCTCTCTGGAGAAGAGACGCTTGAGAGGGGATATGATTTCAATTTACAAATACCGTACTGGTGACCCCACAATAGGGATAAAACTTTTTCGCAGAAGAGAGTTTAATAAGACTCGTGGCCACTCATTACAATTAGAAGAAAAGAGGTTTAACCTTAAACTACGTAGAGGGTTCTTTACTGTAAGAGCGGCAAGGATGTGGAATTCCCTTCCACAGGCGGTGGTCTCAGCGGGGAGCATTGATAGCTTCAAGAAACTATTAGATAATCACCTGAATGACCGCAATATACAGGGATATGTAATGTAATACTGACATATAATCACACACATAGGTTGGACTTGATGGACTTGTGTCTTTTTTCAACCTCACCTACTATGTAACTATATGTAACTATGTAAAAAGATCATTTGTTTTTTTAAATCTTTTGCTTTCAAAATTAGAGGAGAGATTTGAGGTCTTATAGACCCCAGATCTCTCCAGAAAGAGGGCCTGCCATCCCTTATTTCTATTACAAGGGATGTTTACATGCCTTGTAATTGGAAAAAAAAAAGGGATAAAAAAAAAAAACCCAAAAGGGACAGTGTAAAAATTTAAATAAAAATAAATAAATATGAGAAGAAAACATTTTTTAAATCACCCCCATCCCTCTGAGTTTGAGCGCAGAAGCGCACGCATATGTAAACGGTGTTCACACCACACGTGAGGTATCGCCATGAACATTAGAGCGAGAGCAATAATTCTAGCACTAGGCCTCCTCTGTATCTCTAAACAAGTAACCTGTAAAAAAATTTAAAGTGTCACTCATATCGAGATTTTTAAGTATTGTAGTTTGTTGCCATTCTACGAGTGTGTGCAATTTTAAAGTATGACATGTTAGGTATCTTCTTACTCGGCATAACATCATCTTGTACACTTTACCAAAAATTGGGTTATATATTGTGTTTTTTTGCATTAAAATTCATTAAAGTGTATTTTTTCCACAAAAATTGAGTTTGAAAAATTGCTGCGCAAATACCATGACATAAAAAAATTGCAACGATTGCCATTCTCTATTGCCTCTGCTTAAAAAAAATATATTATATATAAAATACACACACAGCAAAAAATAAACAAGAAGTGACAGAAAAGGCATCCATAAAGCATTGACATAAATATTCTGTCACATAATTTCCAAAGCGTTTCACCCAAGAAGGGCTTCCTCGGGACAACAGGGGGTTATTTTGTTCTGTAGAATTAAAACAAGGCAATATAAATTATATAGACATGTGGACTTGTGTGACACCGAGCACATGTCTATATAATTCATATTGCATTGTTTCCATTCTACAGAACGAACTAACCCCGTTCTCCCGAGGAAGCCCTTCTTGGGCAAAACGTGTTGGAAATCGTGTGATGTAATATTTACGTCAACACTTTATGGACCAGTTTGAGACAACTTTAGATTTGGTGCCATATCTTTAATGTTGGAAATTAGTAGTGGTGTTCCAAATATTATCATGTATTGAGGGGCTGATGTTCCGTATGGAACCATGCTCATGTGTATTTTGCTTTTAAATGAAGAAGACATGCCCAAAATCTTTTAACATTTCTATAAAACAAGAATAAAAATTAATTTATTTTTTACTTTTTTTTTGTGTTGCTTTTCTGAGAGACCGCCCACCTTTAAAATCCACTTCCTTCTCGAATATCGTAGGTTTCCCGAGATTATAATACTGGAATATTACCTAAAGTGGGCCTGTTGTCAAACATTCTTTTGCATGCCAACCAATGCGTCAGTGTAACACTTCCTCAGAGGAGACTGAGGAGTTGCTGCCTCCTGCCTGCAGCAGACTGATGACATCATCTCAAGCTAGGCCAAACCCCCTGACTGGAGCTCAAGGACACCTTTTTAATAATAAAAGGTGGAGCTTTTCTAAAAAAAAATGATCTGGTTGCTGTATATTGTGACATATCAGAAATTTATTTAAAGTAAATTTTTTTTAAATCCTCTAAAGCAGAACTAAACACTCCCCTCCTTTACAGCCAAGTAAGCTGCCATCTTAGCCTCTGTTTGATCTGCTGTTACCATGGTGCTGCACATGTGATCAGTGATGACAATATAGCTATTTGATGGCATGACAGATGGGTTGAGAGCACAAGCAACTGTGACACGCCTTGGATGTGACCGTTTTGGGAAACAGTTAAATCGGCGAGTTTCTTTCCGCTTTAATGTGTGGCCTTCAGAGTTTTCATTTACATAAGCGTCTTTGGGTCTGGGTGTGTGAATATCGCTCATCCTTACCTTGTGATAGAAGATTGTTTCCAGCAGGTTAATGATGGTGGCCTCGTGATGTATCTGTAGAGAAAGGACATACCGTGGGTCAGTGGTGGTCAACTTTTCTTAATGGTGGGCCTTAAGTGCGGCCCTCAACTTCACCAAAGGACCACACATAAAATTCAGTGTCAGAGACAGCAGACACACAACAAGGTATAGTCAAAGACTGTGGGCATGGTACAAGATATGATCAGAGACTGCAGACAAACTACAGAAGATGGTCAGAGACAGCAGACACACTCCAAGATATGATCAGAGACTGCAGACACACTCCAGGAGATAAGTGACTGCAGACACACTCCAGATGATCAGAGACTGCACACACACTCCAGGAGATGATCAGAGACTGCAGACATAATACAGGAGATGATCAGAGACTGCAGACACACTCCAGGAGATGATCAGAGACTGCACACACACAACAAGGTACAGTAAACCCTGGATTGTGGGTAACATGGTTTACGAGCGTTTCGCAATACGAGCTTTTTTTTTTTTTTTAATCCTGACTCGACTTGCAAGCAGAATTCAAGCCTCTGGGGTGTGCAGTACCGCATGTGGCCAGAGGTGCGGGGGTGCGGGTGACGCTCAGAGACACTCTGAGAGATTCGGCTCCCGAGTCTCTCCGAGCATCTCCAAGCGTCTCCGAGTGTCCCCAGCGCCCCCCCCACCTCTGGCCACATGCGGTACTGCATACACTAGCAGTGACACTGGAACGAATTATCTGAGTTTCCATTGATTTCTATGGGGAAACTCACTTTGATATACGAGTGCTTTGGATAACAAGCATGCTTCTGGAACAAATTATGCTCATAATCCAAGGTACTACTGTATAGTCAAAGACTGTGGGAATGGTACAAGATATGATCAGAGACTGCAGACAAACTACAGAAGATGGTCAGAGACTGCAGACAACCTACAGAAGATGGTCAGAGACTACAGATATACTACAGGAGATGGTCAGAGACTGCAGACATACTACAGGAGATGGTCAGAGACTGCAGACATACTACAGGAGATGGTCAGAGACTGCAGACATACTACAGGAGATGGTCAGAGACTGCAGACATACTACAGGAGATGGTCAGAGACTGCAGGCATACTACAGGAGATGGTCAGAGACTGCAGACAGACTACAGGAGATGGTCAGAGACTGCAGACATCCTACAGGAGATGGTCAGACTGCAGACAACCTACAGGAGATGGTTAGAGACTGCAGATATACTACAGGAGATGGTCAGAGACTGCAGACATCCTGCAGGAGCTGGTCAGAGACTGCAGACATCCTACAGGAGATGGTCAGAGACTACAGACATCCTACAGGAGATGGTCAGAGACTACAGACATCCTACAGGAGATGGTCAGAGACTGCAGATATACTACAGGAGATGGTCAGAGACTGCAGATATACTACAGGAGATGGTCAGAGACTGCAGACGCACTACAGAGGATGGTCAGAGACTGCAGACATCCTACAGGAGATGGTCAGAGACTGCAGACATCCTACAGGAGATGGTCAGAGACTGCAGATATACTACAGGAGATGGTCAGAGACTGCAGACGCACTACAGGAGATGGTCAGAGACTACAGACATCCTACAGGAGATGGTTAAAGACTGCAGACATAAAAAAGAAGATGGTCAGAGACTGCAGATATTTTACAGAAGATGGTCAGAGACTGCAGATACTTTAGAGGAGATAGTCAGAGACTGCAGGTATGCTGAATGAGCAATTGGGGGCTGGAGACATACCACAGGAGACAGTCACAGACTGGAGACCTATTGCATGAGTCTGCTAGGAATCACTACTATACCAGGGAAACAGGAAAACACAGCTTAGTGTCTGTGGGGGCCCCCAAGGGCCACACAAAAAGTGCCAAAGGGCGCAGGTTGGACACCAGGGCCGTAGATAATTTTCAGCTCCCATATCTATAGTGTCTGGATACTGGCAGGGCTGAGACAGTACTTACCACCATATAGAGGGGGAAGGTGCTGCTGGGCTGGAAATCCTGCAGCTGGCATAACACGGGGAAGACATTGAGCTTCCAGATCTCTATGCTGATCAGTTGGCGGATCAATGTGGGGATCTGTGAGAGAGACAAAGAGATGGGACAAGTGACAATGTACATTTTTTCTTTTTTCATCAATATCTTTTTATTTGACAAGAACAAAGATTTACAATTTTTCGGCAGTTTTATTTTACAGAAAATTAGCCAGCAGGGATCACTGTAGTAGTGTTGTAGTAGCAGCAGTGACTTCCAGCTTCCACAGGAATCCCACAGGTATGGTATATACATGGTTGGTCCGAGCTGGAACAATGTAACTCTGTAAAAAATATCCATGAGTTCCCACAATAAAAAGAGATCTATGAATGAAGGAAATGGACCTTTCATTCATCCACCCGTCCTCCATTCATAGAGTGCCGAGTTCCTCAGAAGGAGCCAGACGGTGGTCACTCAGCACTGCTCTACAAAGTGTAAAGAGTTGGAGAAATCTAAAAGTTGACAGGCAATATATGATATAGTTTACCTTGCCATAGGTGACCAGAAGATCTTTGATACTCTCTTCCTGTCCAGTTGAGGCGTTCAAGATGGCCTGCATGTTCAGCTTTTCAATGTATTCATGCTGCTTGAACCACCTGAGAGGAGACATGTACAATTAATCCACAGTGGCTTCTATATGGAAGATGTGTCACTGATAAGACTTCTGCTCTATTACTACATCCATTCTGTATGCTAAAAAAAAGGTTTAGTTAAACGCAGACCAACATCCTCTCCAAGCCAGAGCTCCAGACTCCCATCTTCTCCCCACCAGAGCCCCAGACCCCCCATTCTTTCTCTACCAGAATCTCGGATCTCTGTTCTCTCAGAAACCTCAGACCCCGATCCTCTTTTACTTTAGAACCTCACAGTACTAGTGTCGCCCGTCCCGAACCTCAGATTTCTATCCTCTCCCTGCTAGAACATCAGATTCTCATCCTCACCTCTCTAGAACCTTAGACAACCCAGCCCGCCACCACCAACATCCTCTCCATCTCTAGAACCTCAAATACCCATCCTCTCCTCTCTAGAATCTCACACTTCCAGCCTCTTGTCTCCAGAACGTCAGTCTCTCATCCTATTCTCTCCAGAACCTCAGATCCCCATTGTCTCCTTCCCAGAACCTCAGATCCCCATCCTCTTCCTTCCAAAACCTCAGATTCCCATCATCTTCCTTTCAGAACCTTAGATTTCCATCCTTTTCCTTAGGAACCTCAGATTCCTGTCCTCTTGCTTAAAGGACCTCAGATCCCCATCGCCTCTTCTCTAGAACCTCACACTTCCAGACTCCCATCTCCAGAACCTCAGACCCCATCGACTCCTTTCCAGAACCTCAGATCCCACCCATCCCTCTCCAAAACCTCCCTATCCATTCCTTTCCAGAACCTCAGACCCCATCCATTCATATCCTTTCTAGAACCTCAGATCCCCATCCTCTCATCTCTAGAACCTCACACTTCTAGCCTCTCGTCTCTAGAACCTCAGATCCCCATCTTCTCGTCTTCATAACCTCAGACCCCCATTCTTTCCTCTCCATAAACTTCAGAACCCCAGCCTTCCCTTTCCAGAACCTTAGATCCACATCATCTCCTCTCCAGAACCTCAGACCTCCATTCTCTCCTTTCCAAAACTTCAGACCCCCATATTTTTCTCTTCAGAATCTTAGACCCTCATTCTCTCCTCTCCAGACCCCCATCCTCTCCTCTTTAGAACCTCGGATCCCTATCCCTTTCTCTCCATTCTATTCCCCCTCAGACCCCCTTCCGCACCTCCCAGAGCCCAGGCCCCATCTATTCCCCCCACAGACCCACTTCTGTACCCCCCAGAGCCCAGGCCTCCATCTATTCCCAACCAGACCCCCTTCCGCACCCCCCAGAGCCCAGGCCCCCCATCTATCCCCAACCAGACCCCCTTCTGCACCTCCCAGAGGCCAGACCCATATCAATTCCCCTGCAGACCCCCTTCCACACCCCCCAGAGCCCAGGCCCCCCATCTATTCCCAACCAGACCCCCTTCCACACCCCCCAGATCCCATCTATTCCCCCGCAGACCCCCTTCCACACCCCCCAGAGCCCAGGCCCCATCTATACCCCTGCAGACCCCCTTCCACACCCCCGAGAGCCCAGACCCCCATCTATTCCCCCGCAGACCCCCTTCCACACCCCCGAGAGCCCAGACCCCCATCTTTTCCCCCGCAGACCCCCTTCCACACCCCCCAGAGCCCAGACTCCCATCTATTCCCCCGCAGACCCCCTTCCACACCCCCCAGAGCCCAGACCCTCATCTATTCCCCCGCAGACCCCCTTCCACACACCCCCAGAGCTCAGACCCCATCTATTCCCCCGCAGACCCCCTTCCACCACCACCCAGAGCCCAGACCCCATCTATTCCCCCGCAGACCCCCTTCCACACCCCCCAGAGCCCAGACCGCATTTATTCCCCCGCAGACCTCCTTCCACACCCCCAGAGCCCAGACCCCCATCTATTCCCCCGCAGACCCCCTTCCACACCCCCCAGAGCCCAGACCCCATCTACTCCCCCGCAGACCCCCTTCCACACCCCCAGAGCCCAGACCCCATCTATTCCCCCGCAGACCCCCTTCCGCACCCCCCAGAGCCCAGACCCCCATCTATTCCCCCGCAGACCCCCTTCCGCACCCCCCAGAGCCCAGACCCCCATCTATTCCCCCGCAGACCCCCTTCCGCACCCCCAGAGCCCAGACCCCCATCCATTCCCCCGCAGACCCCCTTCCACACCCCCAAGAGCCCAGACCCCATCTACTCCCCCGCAGACCCCCTTCTGCACCCCCAGAGCCCAGACCCCCATCCATTCCCCCGCAGACCCCCTTCCACACCCCCAAGAGCCCAGACCCCATCTACTCCCCCGCAGACCCCCTTCTGCACCCCCCAGAGCCCAGACCCCCATCTATTCCCCGCAGAGTACAGGTCCCATCTATTCCCCCGCAGACCCCCTTCCGCACCCCTCAGAGTACAGGCCCCCCATCTTTTCCCCAGCACACCCCCATCCTCACCCCCCAGATCCGGTGTCCCTCAGGGGGAAGCTCTGCAGGCTCTGCACCATGCCCTCAGCCTCTCCATACAGCAGCACCGGGCTCGCCTCCATCTCTCCCTGTGCTCTGAGCCTCTTCCAGCCGTCACTATGGAGACAGCACGCGGTACACACCGAGCATGCGCCGCTTCCCTCGTCTCCCCGGCAACGCCCGCTTCCCTCCGCGCCTGCGCACTGCGCGCTCCTTTGTCTGCTGTATACGCGTGCGCGGAGAGGCTTCCCTCTGCCAGGCCGGAAGTTGTGGTCGTGCCCCCGCTGCTCTCGGCCCCCCTCTGTTGTGTAACCGCAGGAAGTGCCCCGCCGCCATCTTGGCACACCCTGTGGCTTTGTTGTCCTCCTGACAATGGTGTCCAGGCTCATGGCTGGCGGTGTGGGGCTGTGGTGACGGAATGTCAGTGAGGGGGGGCTGAGGAGTGCCCTGCAGGGGGGTGTTGGTGCAATTGTAGGTCATGTAACCAAAAGTAATGGAAATTGATGACCACATGTGAATGCACAATATATATATATATATATATCTATATATATATATAGATATATATATATATATATATGTGTGTGTGTACGCAGCGCTTTACATATATCAATGTACGCAGCGCTTTACATTACAGCAATTGTGTCTGCGTTGGAGCGTGATCGCTGTTGTTTATTGGTTGTGGACCAGAGTTGTCCCATCATACTAATGAACCTGTTGCTATTGGCAACTCACTAACAAAGCCGAGCAAGCGTCTGCCTGCAACTATGGCGCCCTTCTGTGCAACGCATGGAGGTGTCACTGACTAATAACGAAAGAAATATGTGTCACCGAAGAATACTTCAGGGGCTCATCAAGGCTGTGAAGGGGGAGAGGATGGTGGTCTGGGATTCTGGAGGGAGAGGATGGGGTTCTGGAAGAGGAGAGGATGGGGTTCCTGGGTTCTGGAGGGGAGAAGATGGAGGTCTGAGGCTCTGGAGGGAAAGAATGGGCTTCTGGAGTTTGAGGATAAGGGTTTGGAGCTTTGGAGGGGGAAAGGATGGAGGTGTGGAGCTCTGGAGGGAAAAAATGGTTGTCTTCTGCCTTGGAAGGGAGAGGATGAAGGTCTGAGGTTCTGGAGGGGTGGGGTTCTGGAGCTTCGGAGGGGGAGAGGATGGGGTCTGGGTCTCTGGTGGGGAAGAGGATGGGGTCTGGGTCTCTGGTGGGTGAGAGGATGGGGTCTGGGTCTCTGGTGGGGGAGAGTATGGGGTCTGGGTCTCTGGTGGGGAAGAGGATGGGGTCTGGGTCTCTGGTGGGGAAGAGGATGGGATCTGGGTCTCTGGTGGGGAAGAGGATGGGGTCTGGGTCTCTGGTGGGGAAGAGGATGGGATCTGGGTCTCTGGTGGGGAAGAGGATGGGGTCTGGGTCTCTGGTGGGTGAGAGGATGGGGTCTGGGTCTCTGGTGGGTGAGAGGGTGGGGTCTGGGTCTCTGGTGGGTGAGAGGGTGGGGTCTGGGTCTCTGGTGGGTGAGAGGATGGGGTCTGGGTCTCTGGTGAGGAAGAGGATGGGGTCTGGGTCTCTGGTGAGGAAGAGGATGGGGTCTGGGTCTCTGGTGAGGAAGAGGATTGGGTCTGGGTCTCTGGTGGGTGAGAGGATGGGGTCTGGGTCTCTGGTGGGTGAGAGGATGGGGTCTGGGTCTCTGGTGGGGAAGAGGATGGGGTCTGGGTCTCTGGTGAGGGAGAGGATGGGGTCTGGGTCTCTGGTGGGTGAGAGGATGGTGGTTTGGGTCTCTGGTGGGGAAGAGGATGGGGTCTGGGTCTCTGGTGGGTGAGAGGATGGGGTCTGGGTCTCTGGTGGGTGAGAGGATGGGGTCTGGGTCTCTGGTGGGTGAGAGGATGGGGTCTGGGTCTCTGGTGGGTGAGAGGATGGGGTCTGGGTCTCTGGTGAGGGAGAGGATGGGGTCTGGGTCTCTGGTGGGGGAGAGGATGGTTGTTTGGGTCTCTGGTGGGGAAGAGGATGGGGTCTGGGTCTCTGGTGAGGAAGAGGATGGGGTCTGGGTCTCTGGTGGGTGAGAGGATGGGGTCTGGGTCTCTGGTGGGTGAGAGGATGGGGTCTGGGTCTCTGGTGGGTGAGAGGATGGGGTCTGGGTCTCTGGTGAGGGAGAGGATGGGGTCGGGGTCTGGGTCTCTGGTGGGTGAGAGGATGGTGGTTTGGGTCTCTGGTGGGGAAGAGGATGGGGTCTGGGTCTCTGGTTGGTGAGAGGATGGGGTCTGGGTCTCTGGTGGGTGAGAGGATGGGGTCTGGGTCTCTGGTGGGTGAGAGGATGGGGTCTGGGTCTCTGGTGGGTGAGAGGATGGGGTCTGGGTCTCTGGTGGGGGAGAGGATGGGGGTCTGGGTCTCTGGTGGGTGAGAGGATGGGGTCTGGGTCTCTGGTGGGGGAGAGGATGGGGGTCTGGGTCTCTGGTGGGTGAGAGGATGGGGTCTGGGTCTCTGGTGGGTGAGAGGATGGGGTCTGGGTCTCTGGTGGGTGAGAGGATGGGGTCTGGGTCTCTGGTGGGGGAGAGGATGGGGGTCTGGGTCTCTGGTGGGTGTGAGGATGGGGTCTGGGTCTCTGGTGGGGGAGAGGATGGGGGTCTGGGTCTCTGGTGGGGGAGAGGATGGGGTCTGGGTCTCTGGTGGGGGGATAGAATGGAGTCTGGGGCTCTGGTGGGGGAGAGGATGGAGTCTGGGGCTCTCATGGGGGAGAGAATGGGGGTCCCAGGCTCTGGAGGAGGAGAGGATGAAAGTTTGGATCTCTGGATTGGGGGAAAAATGGGGGCCTTGAGCTCTGAAGGGGAGAGGATAGGGGTCTAAAGCTCTGGAAGAGGAGAGAATTTGGGGTCTGGAGAGGGAGAGGATGGGGGTCTCGAGCTCTGTAGGGGGGGGGATAATGGGTGTCTGGAGGGGGAGAGAATGGGGGTCTGAGGCTCTGGAGGGGGAGATGATTGGGTCCTGGGCTCTGGGGAGAAGAGGATTGTGTCGTGGGATCTGGAGGAGGAGAGGATTGGGTCCTGGGATCTGGAGGAGGAGAGGATTGGGTCCTAGGCTCTGGAGGAGAAGAGGATTGGGTCCTGGGATCTGGAGGAGGAGAGGATTGGGTCCTGGGATCTGGAGGAGAGGATTGGGTCCTGGGCTCTGGAGGAGGAGAGGATTGGGTCCTAGGCTCTGGAGGAGGAGAGGATTGGGTCCTGGGCTCTGGGGAGAAGAGGATTGTGTCGTGGGATCTGGAGGAGGAGAGGATTGGGTCCTGGGATCTGGAGGAGGAGAGGATTGGGTCCTAGGCTCTGGAGGAGAAGAGGATTGGGTCCTGGGATCTGGAGGAGGAGAGGATTGGGTCCTAGGCTCTGGAGGAGAAGAGGATTGGGTCTTGGGATCTGGAGGAGGAGAGGATTGGGTCCTAGGCTCTGGAGGAGAAGAGGATTGGGTCTTGGGCTCTGGAGGAGGAGAGGATTGGGTCCTGGGATCTGGAGGAGAGGATTGGGTCCTAGGCTCTGGAGGAGAAGAGGGTGGGGAGAGGGTCTCTGGAAGGAGAGAGGATAGGTCTGGCTTCCAGAGGGGGAGAGGGTGGGATGCTCTGGAGGGAGACATGATGGGGGTCTGGGATGCTGTATGGGGGCCCAGGGCTCTGGATAGGGAGAAGATTTTAGGCTCTGGAGGACATCTTTATCTAGGAAAATAGTGACCGTTTCTGCTGATTTTCTATGAGCAACAGAACTCCTATTATAACATGGCCCCTAAAGCTGACCATCCACTTACAGATTGTACAGTCACCTTCAAGTCTTCCAACAACCACATACACTAGATGGCCAAATGTTTGTGACCACCTAGATGGTCAGAAATGCAATTCCTTTGGGAGGTAAAGCAGTATGTGTGGAACCAGGATATGACGGTAGAGACACCATATAACACCTTATAGAGGTCCAAGATGTTCACTCTGCTAAAAGATGTGTTGTTGTCTGTGCCCATAACTTCCTCTCCTCTTGACTCCTAGGACAGGAAGTGAGGGGAATCTCCCAGGGGTCACACAAAACCTAAAAGAGGTTTTAACCCCAGATTACGATTACCAGCAACCTAAATTTAATCCACGCTTATCCCAGCCAGGGATCATTTACAGTGCCTTGAAAAAGTATTCATACCCCTTGAAATTTTCCACATTTTGTCATGTTACAACCAAAAACGTAAATCTATTTTATTGGGATTTTATGTGATAGACCAACACAAGGTGACACATAATTGTGAAGTGGAGGGAAAATGATAAATGGTTTTCAACATTTTTTACAAATAAATATGTGAAAAGTGTGTGTGGGGGAGGGGGGGATTTGTATTCAGCCCCCTTTACTCTGATACCCCTAACTAAACTCTAGTGCAACCAATTGCCTTCAGAAGTCACCTAATTAGTAAATAGAGTCCACCTGTGTGTAATTTAATCTCAGTATAAATACAGCTGTTCTGTGATGCCCTCAGAGGTTTGTTAGAGAACCTTAGTGAACAAACAGCATCATGAAGGCCAAGGAACACACCAGACAGGTCAGGGATAAAGTTGTGGAGAAGTATAAAGCAGGGTTAGGTTATAAAAAAATCTCCCAAGCTTTGAACATCTCACGGAGCTCTGTTCAATCCATCATCGGAAAATGGAAAGAGTATGGCACAACTGGAAACCTACCAAGACATGGCCGTCCACCTAAACTGACCGGCCGGGCAAGGAGAACATTCATCAGAGAAGAGCCAAGAGGTCCATGGTAACTCTGGAGGAGCTGCAGAGATCCACAGCTCAGGTGGGAGAATCTGTCCACAGGACAACTATTAGTCGTGTTCTCCACAAATCTGCCCTTTATGGAAGAGTGACAAGAAGAAAGACATTGGTGAAAGAAAGTCATAAGAAGTCCTGTTTGTAGTTTGTGAGAAGCCATGTGGAGGACACAGCAAACATGTGGAAGAAGGTGCTCTGGTCAGATGAGACCAAAATTCAACTTTGTGGCCTAAAAGCAAAACGTTATGTGTGGGGGAAAACTAACACTGCACATCACCCTGAACACACCATCCCCACCGTGAAACGTGGTGGCAGCATCATGTGGTGGGGATGCTTTTCTTCAGCAGGGACAGGGAAGCTGGTCAGAGTTGATGGGAAGATGGATGGAGACAAATACAGGACAATCTTAGAAGAAAACCTGTTAGAGTCTGCAAAAGACTTGAGACTGGGGAGGAGGTTCACCTTCCAGCAGGACAACGACCCGAAACATACAGCCAGAGCTACAATGGAATGGTTTACATCAAAGCATATTCATGTGTTAGAATGGCCCAGTCACAGTCCAGACCTAAATCACATTGAGAATCTGTGGCAAGACTTGAAAATTGCTGTTCACAGACACTCTCCATCCAATCTGACAGAGCTTGAGATATTTTGCAAAGAAGAATGCACTCAGGAGTTTGTTCATCTCAGCATTGAGGAGTGCCAAAAATGTACACTGAGCTGCGCATGGGAGTTCATTCATTCCAGCACTGAGGCATGCTAAGAATGTACACCAAGCTGGCATGCGCACATTATTTCATTTAACCCAACACCAAGGGGTGGTGGTGAGAATGTACACTAAGCTGCGCATGTGCATGGTAGTTCACTTATCCCAGTACCAAAGTTAGCCAAAAATGTACACTAAGCTGCGCATTCACACACAAGAATGCACGCTAGACTGCGCATGCGCACATGATTTCATTAATTCTAAAACCAAGGCATGCCGAGAATGTACACTACGCTGCGCATGTGCACAGGAGTTCATCCCAGCGCAGAGGCATGCCAAGAATGTACACCAAGCTGTGCATGCGCACATTATTTCAATCAACTCAACGCCAAGGGGTGGTGGTGAGAATGTACACTAAGCTGGGCTTGTGCACGGCAGTCCATTTATCCCAGTACCAAGGTGTGCCTCAAATGTACACTAAGCTTGTGCATGCGCACACAAAAAAATGCACACCAAGCTGCGCATGCACACACAAGAATGCCTACCAAGCTGCGCATGCGCACACAAGAATGTGCACTGAGCTGCGCATGTGCACACGAGTTCATCCCAGCACAGAGGCATGCCAAGAATGTACACTAAGCGGCGCATGCGCACAGTAGTTTAGTCATCCCAGCACCAAAGTGTGCCGAGAATGTACACTGAACTGCACATGCGCACAGAATTCCTTCATCCCCGTATCATGATGTGTCAAAAACTACACTGAGCGGCGCATGTGCGCAGCAGTACACATGTGCAATTTGTTTCATCGCTAATTACATTTCGGACGAAATTCGGCATATTAGTTCATTCAGAAACATCCAAATGAACGAAAGACTCTTTTTTTTTTTTTTTTAACAAAACGAAAGACTCTTTTGACAAATGCATTGCATACGAAAACGAATTGTCATAAAAGAACGAAAATCCGAAAAGAACGAAAAACGATTCCACCTACGAGTTTAACCAATCGATTACATTCGGATTATTTCGTTTTCGTATTTTCTATTATAATTAAATGATTATTATTATAGTTTTTCTTCTTCTTCTTAATTATTATTATAAACTATTAAATTATAGGTAAAAATAGCTGAAGTCAGTAATTCTTCTATTCAGTTCTCTGCGCCAAAGCAGCTAATTTGGGATCGATTCGATTGACATTTTTATTGGAACTTCCTTTCAAATTTGGCTAAAGCAACTATTAGTGAATGTAACGAATACTGAAGTTCCAAATTATCCGAAGTAACAAATACGAATGCATCTAAAGTTCCGAATTATCCAAAGTAACGAATGCCGCATTTAAACGAATAGAACGGAACGAATACGAACGATCCGAAGTAACGAATGCCGATCATAACGAATGATCCGATAAACGAAAAGAAAGAAACTAAAAAAACGAAAAACCAAATTAAAAGGAGTTGTAAAGACTCTTGGTTTTTCACCTTAATGCATTCTATGCATTGAGGTGAAAAACCTGTGCTGCAGCACTCCCCCCGTCCAGACCCCCCCCCCTCCCCCCGCTGCTGTCAATCAAATACAGTGACACAGGATCCGGGGGCGGGGCTGAGTCCTGCTGTCTGTGTCAATGGACGCAGCAGCAGGACTTGGAGTCACGCCTGCATGAGTGACCCCAGGGAAAGCGGCTCTCCGTGGGGGCACTCAAGAAGAGGAGGAGCCAGAAGCGCCGCCGGGGACCCCAGATAAGGAGGATCGGGACGGCTCTGTGCAAAACCCTTGCACAGAGCAGGTGTTTCATCAGATTAGGCGACCCGTCAGAATGTGTAACAGAAGTGACGTCGCCGCCATCTTGCTACACCCCCCGCACTCCTCCATAGTAAGGAAACACTGAGAAACGGAAAGCGGTAGACGTGCACTGCCAAAAAATGTGTTCGTTTTCGTTTCATTCGTTCGTTTTTTTTCTTTGTTTTTCGGGTCATTCATTATGATTGCAATTCGTAAATTCATACATTCGTAAATTTGTAAATTCGTAAATTAGAAAATTCGTAAATTTGGAAATTCGGAAATCTGAAATAGTAACTAACTATTAAATTCTAGGTATTGTAATTTCCTTTCAAATTTGTTAGTGAACGTAACGAATACGAATTTAGCCAAAGTTCCGAATTACTCAGAAATAACGAATGCCGCATCTAAACGAATGGAACGGAACAAATTAATAATAAATAATAATAATAATAACAAGTTTTTATTATTATTATTATTGTTATTTATTATTATCAATTCGTTCCGTTCCATTAGTTTAGATGCGGCATTCGTTATTTTGGATAATTCGTAACTTCGGATAAATTTGTATTTGTTACATTCACTAACAGCCAAATTTGAAAGGAAATTACAATACCTAGAATTTAATAGTTAAGTTATTATTAGGTAATTATTATTTCAGATTTAAGAATCTACGAATGTACAAATTTACAAATTTTCGAATATTTGAATTTACGAATATTCGGAGAAATTTGTTAAAAAAGGAATTCGGAACGAAACGAATTGCACATGTCTAGCAATCGGACATCTTGTTACACCCACCGGAGTTTTGCATTATATATATAGTGTGAAATACAGTACTAATGCCGCGTACACACGGTCGGACTTTTCGTCTACAAAAGTCCGACAGACTTTCGACAGACTTTTGGCGGACTTGCGGCAGACTTTCTTATGAACGGACTTGCCTACATACGACCACACAAAAGTCCGACGGATTCGTACGTGATGGCGTACACCGGACTAAAATAAGGAAGTTGATAGCCAGTAGCCAATAGCTGCCCTAGCGTGGGTTTTTGTCCGTCAGCCTAGCACACAGACGAGCGGATTTCTGGGTCCGGCGTAGTTACGACGTAAAGATTTGAAGCATGTTCCTAATCTAAAGTCCGTCAGATTTGAGGCTGGAAAAGTCCGCTGAAAGTCCGGGGAAGCCCACACACGATCGGATTGTCAACCAGCTTTAGTCCGTCGGCGTCCGTCAGACTTTTGTAGACGAAAAGTCTGACCGTGTGTACGCGGCATTAGAACTCCGTATTTATTTTTTACATGTTGAATTTTAAAAGCAGCGAACTTCTGTCCGATTAGCAGACCTGTGAGATGAGCACAGCTCGCCGCTGCTTTTAAAATCCAACATCTAATCAGTCATACGGAGTCCTGTATTTCACTATATAAACTCACTTTACTGTTAAATATAAGTGTAAAATGCAAACCTCCGGCGGGTGTAACAAGATGTCCGCTTTCCCCCTTCTCAGTGTATCCTTACTATGGAAGAGTGCCGGGTGTAGCAAGATGGCGGCAACGAAACGTGACTTCTGTTACACATTCTGACGGGTCGCCAAATCTGACAAAACACAGGTAAGTATGACATGTTTGTTATTAAAAAAAAAACAAAAAAAAAAAACGAACCTTTACAATCACTTAAACAAATTTTTGGGTGGTGCACATGTCTACACACTCACAGTAGTTCATTCACCGCAGCATAAAGGTGTGCCGAGAATGTACACTGAGCTGTGCGTTCGCAGATCGATGTGCGTTCTAAAGCATTCTACGAGGAGGAAGGTAAGTGACCTTTATTGCAGAAGAGACACAGTACTGTACGGTATGTCTTCTACAATAAAGATCCGTCCTGCTTGCAAATTTTTAAAGCTATGAACATTCAAATATTTGCATATTAGAACCAGCAGTAAATAAAACACGTCCTCTGTGACCTCTGGCTGCAGTTTACAACAGAAGAACGTTCACTTTTATTTCAGCAGCTTAGATCACCCCTCCCAGCAGAGGCTTGGGGGGGGGGGGTCACCTCCCAGCATCCTAATAATCTGTAGGGGAGTGACAGAGCAGGAGCACGCCGGAGGAGAAGAGAGCAGAGTGCTGAGACCTGACAACTTCTCTGCTTCCATTGTCACCTTTGAGGATGAATTGCTCCACAGTGCCTGTATCTGCAGGGGTCAGTGAGGGCTTGTTGTGAAGTTAATTTACTGCTTGTTAAGAATGTGTACTGTACACTATATTAACAAAAGTATTGGGACGCCTGCCTTTACACACACATGAACTTTAATGGCATCCCTGTCTTATGCCGCGTGCACGCGACCGGACTGGTCCGACGGAATCCGACCGTGTGTGGGCTACATCGGACCTTCAGCGGACCTTTTCTGTCGAAAATCAGACGGACTTTAGATTTGGAACATGTTTCAAATCTTTCCGAAGGACTTGAGTGTGGTCAAAAAATCCGTTTGTCTGTATGCTAGTCTGACAAGGTCCATAAAGACATGGATGAGCGAGTTTGGGGTGGAGGAACTTGACTGGCCTGCACAGAGTCCTGACCTCAACCCGATAGAACACCTTTGGGATGAATTAGAGCGGAGACTGCGAGCCAGGCCTTCTCTTCCAACATCAGTGCCTGACCTCACAAATGCTCTTGTGGAAGAATGGTCAAACATTCCCATAGACACCCTCCTAAACCTTGTGGACGGCATTCCCAGAAGAGTTGAAGCTGTTATAGCTGCAAAGGGTGGGCCAACCCAATATTGAACCCTACAGACTAAGACTGGGATGCTATTAAAATTCATGTGCGTGTAAAGGCAGGCGTCCCAATACTTTTGGTCATATAGAGGATTTGAATGGCCATAGCTTGGCCCCACAGTTCTTCCTAAGGGTTTATTCACACTGCAATGTTCTGATAAGGGGCCGACTCTCCTGGAAGTTGCAGATTTGGTTTCAGTGCTTAGTATTGGATCAAAGTGACAGACGGTCCCCCCAGTTCTTCTCATCGCCTGTCATTGGTCGTCTTGTGTTATGGGAACACCAATCACTGAACTTCCTCAGGGCTCCGAATGATGATGTCACTGCTGAGGAGTCTGGGTAGGATGGGGTTAAGTTTTGTACCTGTCAGGTATTTGGGGGTGACATCCATATTAGGTAGGCAGACATTGGGGGGTGACATATAGTAAGGGGACAAATATCTTGGGGTGTCTGGTATTGGATGGAGATCATAAATAGAATGAAAGTATTGATATAAGGGACGGGGGATGGGGTCTGGATTTAGGGAGATATATAACATAAGGTGTTGGGTTTTCTTGGGGGTGTCAGGTTAAGGGGGTGATAGGGGTAGTTGGGGGTGTGTGGAGGATATATGATGGGGAAACTAATATATAGGGAAGGGGGAGGGGTGTGTCTAGAATTGGAGTGATATATACCATAAGGTGTCAGGTTTTAGAAGGGGAAAACTAGGTGGGGCGGGGGGGGGGGGGGGGTGTTTGGGGGTGTCAGGTGGAATGGGGGTGAGATATGTCGTAGGGTTTTAGGTTTTGGAAGGGGGGTGATACAGGTAGTTAAGGGTGGGGGTATAAACAGTAAGGGGACAATTATCTGGGGGTGTCTGGCATTGCTGTCAGGTATGGGGGTGGGGTGATGGATATTTGGGGTGTCAGGTATGGGGGTGATAGATATTTGGGGTGTTGAGTATTTGGGGTGGCGTTATGGTTATTTGGGGTGTCAGGGAAGGGAGTGGGGTGATGGATGTTTGGGGTGTTAGGTATTTGGGGTGGGGTGATAGATATTTGGGGTGCCAGGTATTGGGGTGATGGATATTTAGGGTGTTGGGTATGGGATGGATATTTGGGGTGTCAGGTATGGGGTGGGTTGATGGATATTTGGGGCGTCAGGCATGGGGTGATGGATATGGGAAGTGTCAGATATGGGGGTGGGGTGATGGATATTTGGGGTGTCAGGTATGGGGGGTGGGGTGATGGATATTTGGGGTGTCAGGTATGGGATGGAGGGTGATGGATATTTGGGGTGTCAGGTATGGGATGGAGGGTGATGGATATTTGGGGTGTCAGGTATGGGATGGAGGGTGATGGATATTTGGGGTGATTGATATGGGGGTGGAGTGATGGATATTTGGGGTGTTGGGTATTTGGGGTGATAGATATTTGGGGTGTCAGATATGGAGGTAGGGTAATTGATATGGGGGTGTCAGATATGGGGGTGATGGATATTTGGGGTGTCAGATATGGGGTGGGGTGATGGGTATTTGGGGTGTCAGGTATGGGGGTGGGGTGATGGGTATTTGGGGTGTCAGGTATGGGGGTGGGGTGATGGGTATTTGGGGTGTCAGGTATGGGGGTGGGGTGATGGATATTTGGGGTGTCAGATATTGGGGTGGGGTGATGGGTATTTGGGGTGCCAGGTATGGGGGGGGGTGATGGATATTTGGGGTGTCAGGTATGGGGGTGGGGTGATGGGTATTTGGGGTGTCAGGTATGGGGGTGGGGTGATGGATATTTGGGGTGTCAGGTATGGGGGTGATAGATATTTGGGGTGTTGAGTATTTGGGGTGGGGTGATGGTTATTTGGGGTGTCAGGGAAGGGAGTGGGGTGATGGATGTTTGGGGTGTTAGGTATTTGGGGTGGGGTGATAGATATTTGGGGTGCCAGGTATTGGGGTGATGGATATTTAGGGTGTTGGGTATGGGATGGATATTTGGGGTGTCAGGTATGGGGTGGGTTGATGGATATTTGGGGCGTCAGGTATGGGGTGATGGATATGGGAAGTGTCAGATATGGGGGTGGGGTGATGGATATTTGGGGTGTCAGGTATGGGGGGTGGTGGATATTTGGGGTGTCATGTATGGGGGTGGGGTGATGGGTATTTGGGGTGCCAGGTATGGGGGGGTGATGGATATTTGGGGTGTCAGGTATGGGGGTGGGGTAATGGGTATTTGGGGTGTCAGGTATGGGGGTGGGGTGATGGATATTTGGGGTGTCAGGTATGGGGGTGGGGTGATGGATATTTGGGGTGTCAGGTATGGGGGTGGGGTGATGGATATTTGGGGTGTCAGGTATGGGGGGTGTCAGATATTGGGGTGGGGTGATGGGTATTTGGGGTGTCAGGTATGGGGGGGGGGCGATGGATATTTGGGGTGTCAGGTATGGGGGCGGGGTAATGGATATTTGGGGTGTCAGGTATGGGGGGGGGCGATGGATATTTGGGGTGTCAGGTATGGGGGCGGGGTAATGGATATTTGGGGTGTCAGGTATGGGGGTGGGGTGATGGGTATTTGGGGTGTCAGGTATGGGGGTGGGGTGATGGATATTTGGGGTGTCAGGTATGGGGGGGTGTCGGGTATGGGGGTGGGGTGATGCCTGTGTTGGGGGTTGTCAGGTCTCAGGAGGGGGAAGGGGGGGTGACTCTCTTTGTGACTTTCCCGCAGGCGGAACCTTAGTGTCGGGCGGAACGCTGTGTGACGGGGTTGTGTTCCTGGCGGGGCGGAGCTGACGGACAGGCCTGCAGGGAGGAGGAGAGACCGGAAGTGGAGCCCGGGGAGAGCCGAGAAGACACCAGACTGTACCGAGCCAGGTATGTGTGTGCTGGAAGGGGGCCAAGGGGACCCGTGTGTGTAGAGGGGGAGGGGGGAGCCGTTCCTGAGCGGCCATCAGGGAAAAGGAGTGTGTGAGGGGCAATGTGTGTGTGGAGGAGGGGAGCAAAGAGTACCTGTCTATAGAGCACCATTGTATCTGTGTGTATATAGGGGGATCGGTGTGTAAGAGGACCGGTCTGTATATAAGAGGACCGCTCTGTATATAAGAGGAGGGATCGGTGTGTAAGAGGACTGGTCTGTATATAAGAGGACCGCTCTGTATATAAGAGGAGGGATCGGTGTGTAAGAGGACCAGTCTGTATATAAGAGGAGGGATCAGTGGGCAAGAGGACCGGTCTGTATACTAGAGGAGGGGTCGGTCTGTATATAAGAGGACTGGTCTGTATATCAGAGGAGGGATCGGTGTGCAAGAGGACCGGTCTGTTAATTAGAGGAGGGATCGGTGTGGTAGAGGACTGGTCTGTATATTAGAGGAGAGATCAGTGGGCAAGAGGACCGGTCTGTAAACTAGAGGAGGGATCGGTGTGGTAGAGGACTGGTCTGTATATTAGAGGAGGGATCAGTGTGCAAGAGGACCGGTCTGTATATTATAGGAGGGATCAGTGGGCAAGAGGACTGGTCTGTTAATTAGAGGAGGGATCGGTGGGTAAGAGGACCGGTCTGTATATAAGAGGAGGGATCGGTGTGTAAGAGGACTGGTCTGTATATAAGAGAAGGGATCAGTGTGCAAGAGGACCGGTCTGTATAAAAGAGGAGGGATTGGTGTGCAAGAGGACCGGTCTGTATATTATAGGAGGGATCAGTGGGCAAGAGGACCGGTCTGTTAATTAGAGGAGGGATCGGTGTGTAAGAGGACTGGTCTGTATATAAGAGAAGGGATCGGTGTGCAAGAGGACCGGTCTGTATAAAAGAGGAGGGATTGGTGTGCAAGAGGACCGTTCTGTATATAAGAGGGATCGGTGTGCAAGAGGACCGGTCTGTATATTATAGGAGGGATCGGTGTGTAAGAGGACCGGTCTGTATATAAGAGGGATCGGTGTGCAAGAGGACCGGTCTGTATAAAAGAGGAAGGATTGGTGTGCAAGAGTACCGGTCTGTATATTAGAGGAGGGATCGGTGGGCAAGAGGACCGGTCTGTATACTAGAGGAGGGATCAGTGTGCAAGAGGACCGGTCTGTTAATTAGAGGAGGGATCGGTGGGTAAGAGGACCGGTCTGTATATAAGAGGAGGGATTGGTGGGTAAGAGGGCCGGTCTATAAAAGAGGAGGGATCGGTGTGTAAGAGGACCGGTCTGTATATAAGAGGGATCGTTGTGCAAGAGGACCGGTCTGTATAAAAGAGGAGGGATTGGTGTGCAAGAGTACCGGTCTGTATATTAGAGGAGGGATCGGTGGGCAAGAGGACCGGTCTGTATACTAGAGGAGGGATCAGTGTGCAAGAGGACCGGTCTGTATATTAGAGGAGGGATTGGTGTGTAAGAGGACTGGTCTGTATATAAGAGGACCGGTCTGTATATAAGAGGAGGGATCGGTGTGCAAGAGGACCGGTCTGTATATTAGAGGAGGGATCCGTGTGCTAGAGAACCGGTCTGTATATAAGAGGAGGAATCAGTGTGTAAGAGGACCGGTCTGTATATTAGAGGAAGGATTGGTGTGTAAGAGGACTGGTCTGTATATTAGAGGAAGGATTGGTGTGTAAGAGGACTGGTCTGTATAGAGGAGGAGGGATCAGTGTGTAAGAGCACCGGTCTGTATAGAGGAGGAGGGATCAGTAAAAGGGGACCGGTCTGTATAGAGGAGGAGGAGGGGTCAGTGTGAGGAGGAGGGGTCAGTAAATAACGGGACTGGTCTGTATAGAGGAGGAGGAGGGATCAGTGTGTAAGAGGATTGGTCTGTATAGAGGAGGAGGGATCAGTAAATAAGGGGACCTGTCTGTAGAGAAGAGGAGGGGTCAGTGTGAGGAGGAGGGGTCAGTGTGAGGAGGAGGGGTTAGTAAATAAGAGGACTGGTCTGTATAGAGGAGGAGGGATCAGTGTGTAAGAGGACTGGTCTGTATAGATGAGGAGGGATCAGTGGGTAAGAGGACTGGTCTGTATAGAGGAGGAGGGATCAGTAAATAAGGGGACCTGTTTGTAGAGAAGAGGAGGGGTCAGTGTGAGGAGGAGGGGTCAGTGTGAGGAGGAGGGGTCAGTGTGAGGAGGAGGGGTCAGTGTGTAGAGAAATATACAGATTCATATAAAAGTCAGCAGCCCAGAAGAAGAAGATACAATGTAGCGGTGACAGCTGGGAGCGGTTATCAGTCTGGATGGATCTGGCAGGAAATGCTGAAGGAATGTCGCTGCTACATTGTATCTTCTATTCTCCGCAGTGTGCTGGAGACTTTCCTGTGCATCTTTATATAATAGGAGGAAGAAAATGATAAACCCTCCCAAGGCTTTATTTTCAGATAATTACACCCCAAAAGTCAGGAGTGTTTGCTATATATACTGTGTGTGTATATACAGTGCCTTGAAAAAGTATTCATACCCCTTGAAATTTTCCACATTTTGTCATGTTACAACCAAAAAGATAAATGTATTTTATTGGGATTTTATGTGATAGACCAACACAAAGTGACACATAAATGTGAAGTGGAAGGAAAATGATAAATGGTTTTCAATTTTTTTTTTAAATATATGAAAAGTGTGGGGGGTACATTTGTATGGCGCCCCCCGGAGTCAATACTTTGTAGAACCCCCTTTCTCTGCAATTACAGCTGCAAGTCTTTTTGGGGATGTCTCTACCAGCTTTGTACATCTAGAGGGACATTTTTTTCTTCTTCTTTGCAAAATATCTCAAGCTCTGTCAGATTGGATGGAGAGCGTCTGCGAACAGCAATTTTCAAGTCTTGCCACAGATTCTCAATGGGATTTAGGTCTGGACTGTGACTGGGCCATTCTAACACATGAATATGCTTTGATCTAAACCATTCCATTGTAGCTCTGGCTGGATGTTTCTGGTCGTTGTCCTGCTGGAAGGTGAACCTCAGCCCAAGTCTCAAGTCTTTTGTAGACTCTAACAGGTTTTCTTCTAAGATTGTCCTGTATTTGTCTCCATCCATCTTCCCATCAACTCTGACCAGCTTCCCTGTCCCTGCTGAAGAAAATCATCCCCACCACATCATGCTGCCACCACCATGTTTCACGGTGGGGATGGTGTGTCCAGGGTGATGTGCAGTGTTAGTTTTCCTCCACACATAGCATTTTGCTTTTAGGCCAAAAAGTTCAATTTTGGTCTCATCTGACCAGATCACCTTCTTCCACATGTTTGCTGTGTCCCCCACATGGCTTCTCACAAACTACAAACAGGACTTCTTATGACTTTCTTTCTCCAATGTCTTTCTTCTTGTCACTCTTCCATAAAGGGCAGATTTGTGGAGAACACGACTAATAGTTGTCCTGTGGACAGATTCTCCCACCTGAGCTGTGGATCTCTGCAGCTCCTCTAGAGTTACCATGGACCTCTTGGCTCTTCTCTGATGAATGCTCTCCTTGCCCGGCCGGTCAGTTTAGGTGGACGGCCATGTCTTGGTAGGTTTGCAGTTGTGCCATACTCTTTCCATTTTCCGATGATGGATTGAACAGAGCTCCGTGAGATGTTCAAAGCTTGGGAGACCTGTTTGGTGTGCTCCTTGGCCTTTGAGATGCTGTTTGTTCACTACACACAGGTGGACTCTATTTACTAATTAGGTGACTTCTGAAGGCAATTGGTTCCACTAGACTTTAGTTAGGGGTGTCAGAGTAAAGGGGGCTGAATACAAATCCCCCCCCACACACACACACACTTTTCACATATTTATTTGTAAAAAAAATTGAAAACCATTTATCATTTTCCTTCCACTTCACAATTATGTGACACTTTGTGTTGGTCTATCACATAAAATCCCAATAAAATACATTTATCTTTTTGGTTGTAACATGACAAAATGTAGAAAGCTTTCAAGGGGTATGAATACTTTTTCAAGGCACTGTATATTACACTCGGGGCAGACTGAGGGGCCGGCTTTTTCCTTCTCTTTGAGATGCCACAGGTGAGATCTTCTGCCGTAGCTCTTGGCTCCGCCCACTGCAAGATTAGTAAAAGTGTCTTTTGATGACGTTTGATGGCTCATCATTCTCCATACATTATAATATTAGTTTTGGATGAAGTGATCCTTAAAGAGGACAGGTTTTGGTGTCACTGTGTCAGGACAGCTCAGCGGTGAGAACACGAGGGGGAAATCTCTGGAGCCTGGTAGCCCCTTTAAAATTGACCTCACCAAACTTTCCTGTCCTTTAAATCGTCCTGACTGGCTCCTGAATTCTTCGTCAGATTTTTTTCATGCTCTGTTATTTTCTTTGTGATCAGAGATGCTCATTCTAAGTTCTGTCTCTCTGTCTGGGCAGGATGAGCAGGTAACGTGCCGCTCCCGGGACCGATCTGCCATGTCTGACGCCTCCGCCTCGGCAAGCGAGCCAGAGCTGGACCCCCAGGAAGAGGACGAGGAGGAGGGAGAAGAGGGGGAGGAGGAGGAAGAGGAAGAAGAAGATGACGACGACGATGATGATGAAGCCGATGAGGAAGACGGGACAGATGAGGAGAATGATGGCGATGATGAGGACGAGACACCTAAGAAAGGCAAGTGAGAGTGATTGGTACATAACCACCAGGTACATGTGCATGAGTTTGGGTTTTGTTGTCGTGCTTGGCTCCTCCTCCTTCTGAGCATGTCATAGTTCACATGTGCATAACTCAAGGCACGCGGGCCGAATCCGGCCCACCATGCCATTTTTATGTGACCCTCGCACCCAGGGCTTTTTTTCAGCCGCAACGTGGCAGAACTCCGCCACCTCCAGCTCTCGCCCTCCGCTCACCGTTGTCACTTGTAAATACAGAAGCCTCCTGTGTTTACAAGGACAGCTTTCCTCTCGAAGGTGCTCACAGATCCCTGTCTGGCCTCACTCATGGTGGGGACAACCGAGATGCAGTGTGGGATGGGGCATCACATGGTAACCTGCACTGTGATCCCCATCTGTGCCTGGGTGCGCATATGCCAACCAATGATCTCCATACAAGTGAGGGAGAGAGAGGCGGAGCCGCCTACACAGTCGGGAGATACTAGAGCTGGGCTGGGTAGGTGAGATGCGAGGAAGCTTTTGGTAGGGGGTAGGAGAGATGAGAGCTGTGAAGGGAGATGGTAGAGAGTAGAGAGTGGTGTAGAGGTCAGAGCCGAAGAGAGGTGGAAGTGAGACGAGGACAGGCTGTGAAAGCGAGCTGAACTGTGCGCTCTGTGCGTAGGGCACCCCCGAATTCTGCGCTCTGTGCGTAGGGCACCCCCGAATTCTGCGCTCTGTGCGTAGGGCACCCCCGAATTCTGCACTCTGTGCGTAGGGCACCCCCAAATTCTGCACTCTGGGCACCCCCGAATTCTGCACTCTGTGCGTAGGGCACCCCCAAATTCTGCACTCTGTGCGTAGGGCACCCCGAATTCTGCGCTCTGTGCGTAGGGCACCCCTGAATTCTGCGCTCTGTGCGTAGGGCACCCCTGAATTCTGCGCTCTGTGCGTAGGGCACCCCTGAATTCTGCGCTCTGTGCGTAGGGCACCCCCCAACTCTGCGCTCTGTGCGTAGGGCACCCCCCAACTCTGCGCTCTGTGCGTAGGGCACCCCTATACTCTGCGCTCTGTGCGTAGGGCACCCCCCAACTCTGCGCTCTGTGCGTAGGGCACCCCCCAACTCTGCGCTCTGTGCGTAGGGCACCCCCCAACTCTGCGCTCTGTGCGTAGGGCACCCCCCCAACTCTGCGCTCTGTGCGTAGGGCACCCCCCCAACTCTGCGCTCTGTGCGTAGGGCACCCCCCCAACTCTGCGCTCTGTGCGTAGGGCACCCCCCCAACTCTGCGCTCTGTGCGTAGGGCACCCCCCCAACTCTGTGCGTAGGGCACCCCCCCAACTCTGCGCTCTGTGCGTAGGGCACCCCCCCAACTCTGCGCTCTGTGCGTAGGGCACCCCCCCAACTCTGTGCGTAGGGCACCCCCCCAACTCTGCGCTCTGTGCGTAGGGCACCCCCCCAACTCTGCGCTCTGTGCGTAGGGCACCCCCCCAACTCTGCGCTCTGTGCGTAGGGCACCCCCCCAACTCTGCGCTCTATGCGTAAGGCACCCCCCCAACTCTGCGCTCTGTGCGTAGGGCACCCCCTGAACTCTGTGCGTCGGGCACCCCCTGAACTCTGTGCGTCGGGCACCCCCTGAACTCTGTGCGTAGGGCACCCCTGAACTCTGTGCGTAGGGCACCCCTGAACTCTGTGCGTAGGGCACCCCTGAACTCTGTGCGTAGGGCACCCCTGAACTCTGCGCTTTGTGCGCAGGGCACCCCTGAACTCTGCGCGTAGCCCCAACACTGCACTCTGTGCGTCGGGCACCCCTGAACTCTGCGCGACGGGCACCCCCTGAACTCTGCGCTCTGTGCGTCGGGCACCCCCTGAACTCTGCGCTCTGTGCGTCGGGCACCCCCTGAACTCTGCGCTCTGTGCGTCGGGCACCCCCTGAACTCTGCGCTCTGTGCGTCGGGCACCCCCTGAACTCTGCGCTCTGTGCGTCGGGCACCCCCTGAACTCTGCGCTCTGTGCGTCGGGCACCCCCTGAACTCTGCGCTCTGTGCGTCGGGCACCCCCTGAACTCTGCGCTCTGCGCGTCGGGCACCCCCTGAACTCTGCGCTCTGTGCGTCGGGCACCCCCTGAACTCTGCGCTCTGTGCGTCGGGCACCCCCTGAACTCTGCGCGTAGGGCACCCCTGAACTCTGCGCATAGGGCACCCCCTGAACTCTGCGCTCTGTGCGTCGGGCACCCCCTGAACTCTGCGCTCTGTGCGTCGGGCACCCCCTGAACTCTGCGCTCTGTGCGTAGGGCACCCCTGAACTCTGCGCGTAGCCCCAACACTGCACTCTGTGCATAGGGCACCCCTGAACTCTGCACTTAATGCACGCCTGATATTTATTGGCTCTTTAAGATCCCCCCCCCCCCCCCCTCCCTGTGCAATTTGGCCACACCCACCGTGCCATGTGGTTTGGCGGGGTGGGGCATTGAGTTCCTGCATCTATTCTCTGAGGGAAAAAAAGCCCTGGATGAATTTATATAGTGCTACAGATACAACCGGCCCTTTGAGGTCAACCATAATGCTGATGCAGCCCCCCGATGAAATTGAGTTTGACACCCCAGTCATAGTTATGTGTATACTGGACAAAAGCTGAACCAAAATAAACTGCTTGATGAGGCCGGAGTTCTCCTTGCTCCACCTCCTGCGTTTTCTATGGGGTGTATTAGCATGGGGTAATATAGAGGCGTGCATATGGTCCTGTATATAGGATATAAAAACGAATGTTTATTGAGGGGAGGGTGGTTTCTGAGATGAGGGGTGATTGGGGGGGGGTCACTCTTTGCGTCCTTTCTTGGTGTAGGGGGCAGTTGTTCCTGGCAGGGTGGAGCTGAGCAGACAGGCCTCTGAGGATGAGGAGAGACATGATGGGGTAATAAGGCTGAAATCCCTTCCCTTTCCTGGGGAAAATGCTGCTCTTGGCTCCCTTTTTGCATTGTCCAAAAGCCTGAAGGTTTTAGAATGTGGACATGTGATTTCTGCTAAAGGGGAGAATCAACGTTGGGATTGGCTGATACTTTGCTGAAGCAGAGATGATGTGTCCAGGTGCCCCCATTTTTTTGTAGCCCAGCTAAGCCGCCATCATTTCTAAAGAAAAGCTCAAGGCTGTGGGAAATAATAAAATGGCCGAGACTCTCCAGCCTGTTCCCATCATTCAGGTAGAAAAGAGTCTTTGAAGATGTAGGTGGTGTGTCTGCAGTCTTGGCTTGGACAGGAAGTTTAGGAGCCCGGGGCATTAGGCTGGAGGTCAGTACGTCTTAGGTGGCGGGGGGGGAGGGGTGCAGAGACTTCTGTGTGCAACTCATTCAATGCTCAGTCTCTGGGATATGTGAGGTGCCTTCACACATGAATAAGGATTGTATGTTACCTAAGCAGGCAAGTGGGGTTTTCATAGTGTTACTGGCTTAGAGGAGTCCACCAGCAGTGCAGAGTATTTCAGGAGAGGAGAGTTATAGAGGAAGGAGAAGAGTCCTCCAGCAGAGCAGAGTATTTCAGGAGAGGAGAGTTATAGAGGAAGGAGCAGAGTCCTCCAGCAGAGCAGAGTATTTCAGGAGAGGAGAGTTATAGAGGAAGGAGCAGAGTCCCCCAGCAGTGCAGAGTATTTCAGGAGAGGAGTGTTATAGAGGAGGGAGCAGAGTCATCCAGCAGTGCAGAGTATTTCAGGAGAGGAGAGTTATAGAGGAAGGAGCAGAGTCCTCCAGCAGTGCAGAGTATTTCAGGAGAGGAGAGTTATAGAGGAAGGAGCAGAGTCCTCCAGCAGTGCAGAGTATTTCAGGAGAGGAGAGTTATAGAGGAATGAGCAGAGTCCTCCAGCAGAGCAGAGTATTTCAGGAGAGGAGAGTTATAGAAGAAGGAGCAGAGTCCTCCAGCAGTGCAGAGTATTTCAGGAGAGGAGAGTTATAGAGGAAGGAGCAGAGTCCTCCAGCAGTGCAGAGTATTTCAGGAGAGGAGAGTTATAGAGGATGGAGCAGAGTCCTCCAGCAGTGCAGAGTATTTCAGGAGAGGAGAGTTATAGAGAGAGGAGCAGAGTCCTCCAGGAGTGCAGAGTATTTCAGGAGAGGAGAGTTATAGAGGAAGGAGCAGAGTCCTCCAGCAGTGTAGAGTATTTCAGGAGAGGAGAGTTATAGAGGAAGGAGCAGAGTCCTCCAGCAGTGCAGAGTATTTCAGGAGAGGAGAGTTATAGAGGATGGAGCAGAGTCCTCCAGCAGAGTATTTCAGGAGAGGAGAGTTATAGAGGAAGGAGCAGAGTCCTCCAGCAGTGCAGAGTATTTCAGGAGAGGGGAGTTATAGAGGAAGGAGCAGAGTCCTCCAGCAGTGCAGAGTATTTCAGGAGAGGAGAGTTATAGAGAAGGAGCAGAGTCATCCAGCAGAGCAGTGTATTTCAGGAGAGGAGAGTTATAGAGGAAGGAGCAGAGTCCTCCAGCAGAGCAGAGTATTTCAGGAGAGGAGAGTTATAGAGGGAGGAGCAGAGTCCTCCAGCAGAGCAGAGTATTTCAGGAGAGAAGAGTTATAGAGGAAGGAGCAGAGTCCTCCAGCAGAGCAGAGTATTTCAGGAGAGGAGAGTTATAGAGGGAGGAGCAGAGTCCTCCAGCAGAGCAGAGTATTTCAGGAGAGGAGAGTTATAGAGAAGGAGCAGAGTCATCCAGCAGAGCAGTGTATTTCAGGAGAGGAGAGTTATAGAGGAAGGAGCAGAGTCCTCCAGCAGTGCAGAGTATTTCAGGAGAGGAGAGTTATAGAGAAGGAGCAGAGTCCTCCAGCAGAGCAGAGTATTTCAGGAGAGGAGAGTTTTAGAGGAAGGAGCAGAGTCCTCCAGCAGAGCAGAGTATTTCAGGAGAGGAGAGTTATAGAGGAAGGAGCAGAGTCCCCCAGCAGTGCAGAGTATTTCAGGAGAGAAGAGTTATAGAGGAAGGAGCAGAGTCCTCCAGCAGTGCAGAGTATTTCAGGAGAGGAGAGTTATAGAGGAAGGAGCAGAGTATTTCAGGAGAGGAGAGTTATAGAGGAAGGAGCAGAGTCCTCCAGCAGTGCAGAGTATTTCAGGAGAGGAGAGTTATAGAGGAAGGAGCAGAGTCCTCCAGCAGTGCAGAGTATTTCAGGAGAGGAAGTGTTAGAGGAAGGAGCAGAGTATTTCAGGAGGAGGAGGAGGGTGGGTACCCATGGTATATTGAGGGGTGGGGGGTGCGGAGGCTGGTGTGTAGGAGGATTGTGGTATTTCAGTTTCCATACCAGCTCAGTATTTGGTGCTCTGGTGTTATCAGTCATGAATGTTTCTCATTATGGTGGAGTGTGAGGACATTGTATGAGATGCCGGGTCGGTGGTTATTGAGTCACGGTTTGGTTTCATTAGTTCCTGATGAACTGACTGATTTCTCTGTAAAGTCTATATCTGGGCATAATAAAAAGAAATTGAGTACATTTCTGCAATACAAGCACGTTTCCTTGCTGTTGTCTCTTTATCAACACTTAAACACTGAACATACAGGAATCCAGTGATCTGATATATATATATATATAGATAGATCTAAAAATATAGATCTATCTATCTATAACTGTAGTGAGCTGACTGCACAATGTCCCCTCTGCACTGCAATCTCAAGCAGTGTTATGCGCCCTGCTCAGCTCTCTCTGTGGACTACAGAACACCTCCCATGTAATAGAGCTGCACAATTAATCGTTAAAAAAATCGTGATCTCGATTCACCTCCTCTGACATCTCTCCCTCTGAGTTTGCCGATTCTTTCATATAAACAAGTGCAGAGATTATCTGCTCACTCAGCTGTCAAAAGAAAGCATCAGGCAGTCTGCCAAGTTTAGAACTTGAAACATTGTATCTAACTTCCTTCTTAGATCAAAGGGATAGAACTTCTCTATGTAAACAAATAACCCTGGGCAGTCTGCCAAGTTTTAAACCACATGTAAATGCAGGAAGTTTAACCACTTAAAGTCTAAATCTTTTTCTGACACTTCTTTCTCAAGTTAAAATCAATATGTTTTGCTTTACTTGGAACCCCCAAATATTAGATATATAATTTTTATTTTTATTTTTTTTTTTTGACCCTAGGGAATAAAATGGCAATTGCTGCAATATTTTATGTCACACTGTATTTGCCCAGCTTTCAAATGCAATTTTTTGGGGAAAAATAAACTTCAATAAATAAAAAAAAAAAACGAAACAGTAAAGTTAGCACAATTTTTTTTTGTTTTAATGTGAAAGATGATGTTACGCCGCGAGAATCAGGAGAGAATCGCGATCTATCCTCTAAGCAAAAAAATCGTGATTCTTATTTTAGCCAGAATCGTGCAGCTCTACCATGTAATGGAGGGTGGGGGGTCCTGTATTAAGGTCCTAGGGTGACATCACTGCTTCTCCATAGATGGAATACAGTGAGCGAGCATTGTCACCCTAGGACAGGAAGTGAGTTACTGGCAGGACCACCGGGTGAAAATAAAGAAAACAAGGCGTGATGAAAGAAAGCAAATGCAGCCGTCGCATCTAAAGACTAGAGATGAGCGAATTGTTCAGGCCAAACATCAGTTCGGCCCCAAGCGGCGCCCGTTCGCTGAACACCCCAATTTTCAGGGCGCTCGGTGGAATGTTCGCCTGCCGATTAGTTGCCGGGGGTTAAGGAGTGGGCCCGGAAGCCTTATCCTTAACATCAGCTGTCATCGGGCTTCCCCACTAACAGCTGAATGTAAAAAAACAATAGAAAAACCCATTTAACATTTATCTATTGCCGGCAATGTTTTTTTTTTTTTTCTTTTTTTTTGCTGTAACAGGTTCTATACATGGTACAGATGTGCCACTTTACAGGCAGACTAAGGGGACCCCCCCAGGCATGATATTCAAAAGAAATTTTTATTGTTTCACTTTAAGCATTATTAAAATCACTGCTCTTGTAAAAATGATATTTAAAACAAATGCCGCCCAGGGCAGTACCCGGGCCCCCATACCCTTTTTTTTAAATGTTCAATCACTTGCAAATAAGCCTTCAAAATGGGACTTTTGGTTTTTCAAGTTCACGTCTCATAGACTTTTTAATAGGGTTCGCATCCAAACCTTTCCCATGTTTGGGAGTTCTGACAAACTGGGAGGGCTGACGTTCCCCCTGTCTGTCTTCCGGGTTTTTGCCCGTGTTTTGCCCCGGAGCCATGATGACGTCACTCCCGCACATGTATGTGAGAGCCGCCGTTTCCAGCACGGGCTCTGAAGGTCTGGCGCTGTAAGCTGATGATGTCCTCGGCTGTATGCACTCTGAATATCTCCTATAATTTAGGGGATATTGACAGTACCTACAGGCAAGCCTTATTTTGGGATTACCTGTAGGTACAAGTGGTAGTACAGAGTTTACTACCACTTTAAAGTGGAGTTATGCCAAATTTGTTTTTTTTTAATATTCAGCAGCTACAAATACTGAAGCTGCTGACTTTTAAAATATGGACACTTACCTGTCCAGAGCGCCCGCGATGTCACCGAAGCCGATCTCTCCCTCGGCTCTCGGGTGGAGGCGCCACCATCTTATGTAAGGGAATCGGGAAGTGAAGCCTTACAGCTTCACAGCCTGGTTCCCTACTGCGCATGCGCGAACCCACTGGTCCCTGCTGTCTTCTGGGACCTGTGTGTCTCCTAGAAAACAGCAGGGGGGGGGGGGCGGCGAGCGGGTGGAGGAGGTGCCGGATATGGAAAATATATCCGCAATTTGGATTATACCGGTATCTGCCGCCCCCCCCCCCCCCCCCCAAAAGGTGCCAAATGTGACACCAGAGGAGAGGAAAATTCCGAATAGTGGAAGTTCCATTTATGGGTGGAACTCTGCTTTAAGTGATTTCTTGATTCAACAGGTCTGGCAGTAATCAGGACTGGGCTGTCCAAAAAATGTGGTTAAACACACTTCATTTACTCGGGTTATTTGTTGTGTAATATTAAAATTTGTTTGATCTGAATCATTTAAGTGTGACAAATATGTGGAAAAAAAAAAATTCGGAAGGGGGCAAATACTTTTTCACAGCACTGTGGATGAGAGACGCATGAAGTGTCTGTGAGGATGACGTATGAAGAATTCCTTTTGTTTTTCAAATTTAAAAATGAGAAATGCACTTCATCCCGGGCCAGAGTGTGCGGTTTGATCATTTGTCACGCCTGGTTTCAGGGTGTGGGGGAAGTGCTGTGCTGGGGGGGCAGATTGTCTTCATTGTGTGTCACTGCTGTGTTGTGTCTGCCGGGGACGGGAGGAGTGATGTGTTATCTAATATTGGAGGGCGTGTTTCCCCAGAGCTCCTCCAGGTGGAGTCAGAGGACAGGCCGATGAATGGACGGTGTTGTCCTTTGTTGCTCTCCCTCTCTCCCCTCCTTGGCTCTTATATAAGAAGTGTAGCGGCAGTGCTTGGAGCGTGCTCAGCCCCGGCTTCTGTGCCTACCTGGATTCCACAGCACACAGGCAAGGCAGTCCCTGATCCGGGGGGCCCCGGGGGGCCAACATGCGCCTTCTCGATGAGTCTACGCGACCTGCAGGTATTTGCAAACACTGACTTGTCCTGCTCTTACTTAGTGGGGCTTTTATAAACTTTATTTCATCATTACAAATGTTAATTTAACCCCCCCCCAGAGAAGATCCTAGTGGTGTCTACTACAGAGATTTCCAGCTTCCACAGCTATGGCATATACTGTATATATGGGCATTGGTCCAAGCTGGAGCAATCTATAACCGTACCTTGAGTTCAGCTTTACAGACATTTCCATCCAAGTTTGGTGTTTCAGTATATGGTCAGTTTAGTCATTCCCTGAATTCCTAGATCTCTGCATCACAGGGATGTTGGGAACCCCTCATAATGGGCACAGCGGGTGTACAGACCCGGGAACTCAGCACAGGGATGGTGGGAACCCCTCATAATGGGCACATCGGGTGTACAGACCCAGGAACTCAGCACAGGGATGGTGGGAACCCCTCATAATGGGCACAGCAGGTGTACAGACCCGGGAACTCAGCACAGGGATGGTGGGAACCCCTCATAATGGGCACAGTGGGTGTACAGACCCGGGAACTCAGCACAGGGATGGTGAGAACCCCTCATAATGGGCACAGCAGGTGTACAGACCCGGGAACTCAGCACAGGGATGGTGGGAACCCCTCATAATGGGCACATCGGGTGTACAGACCCAGGAACTCAGCACAGGGATGGTGGGAACCCCTCATAATGGGCACAGCAGGTGTACAGACCCGGGAACTCAGCACAGGGATGGTGGGAACCCCTCATAATGGGCACATCGGGTGTACAGACCCGGGAACTCAGCACAGGGATGGTGGGAACCCCTCATAATGGGCACAGCTGGTGTATAGACCCGGGAACTCAGCACAGGGATGGTGAGAACCCCTCATAATGGGCACAGCAGGTGTACAGACCCGGGAACTCAGCACAGGGATGGTGGGAACCCCTCATAATGGGCACATCGGGTGTACAGACCCGGGAACTCAGCACAGGGATGGTGGGAACCCCTCATAATGGGCACAGCGGGTGTACAGACCTGGGAACTCAGCACAGGGATGGTGAGAACCCCTCATAATGGGCACAGCAGGTGTACAGACCTGGAATCTCAGCACAGGGATTCTGGGAACCCTTCATAATGGGCACAGCGGGTGTACAGACCTGGGAACTCAGCACAGGGATGGTGGGAGCCCCTCATAATGGGCACAGCGGGTGTACAGACCCAGGAACTCAGCACAGGGATGGTGGGAACCCCTCATAATGGGCACAGCAGGTGTACAGACCCGGGAACTCAGCACAGGGATGGTGGGAACCCCTCATAATGGGCACATCGGGTGTACAGACCCAGGAACTCAGCACAGGGATGGTGGTAACCCCTCATAATGGGCACAGCAGGTGTACAGACCCGGGAACTCAGCACAGGGATGGTGGGAACCCCTCATAATGGGCACAGCAGGTGTACAGACCCGGGAACTCAGCACAGGGATGGTGGGAACCCCTCATAATGGGCACAGCTGGTGTATAGACCCGGGAACTCAGCACAGGGATGGTGAGAACCCCTCATAATGGGCACAGCAGGTGTACAGACCCGGGAACTCAGCACAGGGATGGTGGGAGCCCCTCATAATGGGCACAGCTGGTGTATAGACCCGGGAACTCAGCACAGGGATGGTGAGAACCCCTCATAATGGGCACAGCAGGTGTACAGACCCGGGAACTCAGCACAGGGATGGTGGGAACCCCTCATAATGGGCACAGCGGGTATACAGACCCGGGAACTCAGCACAGGGATGGTGGGAACCCCTCATAATGGGCACAGCAGGTGTACAGACCTGGAATCTCAGCACAGGGATTCTGGGAACCCTTCATAATGGGCACAGCGGGTGTACAGACCTGGGAACTCAGCACAGGGATGGTGGGAGCCCCTCATAATGGGCACAGCGGGTGTACAGACCCGGGAACTCAGCACAGGGATGGTGGGAACCCCTCATAATGGGCACAGCAGGTGTACAGACCCGGGAACTCAGCACAGGGATGGTGGGAACCCCTCATAATGGGCACAGCGGGTGTACAGACCCGGGAACTCAGCACAGGGATGGTGGGAACCCCTCATAATGGGCACAGCGGGTGTACAGACCCGGGAACTCAGCACAGGGATGGTGGGAACCCCTCATAATGGGCACAGCGGGTGTACAGACCTGTCACAGGTATCCCACTAAAAGAGTCCTTGAGAGATAGAGAAATATCTCGAACATATATGAGTTGTGGGTGGAGTGAGCCCTGTGGGAACATTTCTGTACTCAGGACACTATAATGCGGACCTATCACACGGGGACGTTGCTCGGCTCTGTACACGGATTACACTCATAGTTGCTTATATAATGTCATTGTGACTTTTTATGTAACACAGAGGCTGCTAAACCTGCTTGCATAAGATGAGAGAATGGAGATTTTTCTTCCCAAATATTTCACTAAATGACTTCCTCCTCCCTCAGAGCCCTCCCCGAGTAATGAAGAATTCACAGGGACTTTTTTTTTTTTCCCCCCAAATACTTTATATTGGGTTATACAGTAACTAAATACAACATACAAAGCTTCTGGAAGTTATGAGGTCGTCACAGCTGAGATCCCCGAGTTACAAAGTATGAATTCTGGATTTGTGTACAATGGACATCATTTCTACACATAATAGTTTTCTATTCCAGACATCGTACATACATACTACATACATACATACATACATACTACATACATACATACTACATACATACATACATACATCATACATACATACTACATACATACTACATACATACATACTACATACATACATACATCATACATACATACTACATACATACATCATACATACTACATACATTCATCATACATACTACATACATACTACATACATACATCATACATACTACATACATTCATCATACATACTACATACATACATCATACATACTATATACATACTACATACATTCATCATACATACTACATACATTCATCATACATACTACATACATACATCATACATACTTCATACATACTTCATACATACATCATACATCCTACATACATACATCCTACATACATACATCCTACATACATCATACATACTTCATACATACATCATACATACATCATACATGGTCCAATGTGCATTGTATAGACATTCCCTCCTCTGAGGTCACACCGGAAGTTGGGAAGATTAATAAACGTTTCCTTTTTCTTAAAGTATAACTGAAGGCAGAACTTTTTTTTTTCTTTATTCCATTAGAACAGCTGGTGGTTTTTATTGCGGTCTTTGCCCCGGTTAGGGACGTTCATCCTTCTCTCTATTTTGTCCTCTTTTTACTGTTATCATCATAAGTGAAAGTGAAAGAAGAAAATCCCAAATTTTTGGTTGTCACCAGAAAAGGAATAGAGGGGAAGTCTTCCAATCGGGGACAACAGGAATGTCATCACTTTGGAGGAATTTTGTTAATTTGACAAAGATGGGGGGAGGGGAGGGGTGCATGACATCTTACTCTTCCACCTCATAATAGTTATTATTATTATTATGATGATGATGATGATGAGAGTAGCTGTTGAAAGACAAGTGACATGGGGGGTCCAGACCAGCTAAACGCAATGTACTGTGAATAATTGCATTAACTCCTGTGTTGGTGATGAGGACAATGAGGTTTTTGCTTCTGAAGCTCTCTGCCAGATGTCTTCATTAATGACCCCTAAATCATCCTCCCCTCCCCCTCTACAAGCCCCCCTTCCTTCTGTCAACTTGAGTGCTATAAAGCAGTGTGGACGGTGTGGAAAATCCAAAGGAAGCAAAACAAACACTAGTGACTGGCTTAGTATTATCTTTACAGCACTGCGGTATATGTCAGCGCTACATACTGTACATGTATAATAAGAATAATAGTGTGTGGCTGTGTGGGGGAGGGGCCATGAGCGTGTAAGCTTTTCTGGTACAGAGACTGGTGTGATTGGCTCAGTGATCTCTGTACAGCACTGCAGTATATGTGTGAGCTATATAAATGTACACAATAGTGTGTGACTGGGGGAAGGGGGCATTAGAGTGTAAGCTTCTCTGGTACAGACTGGTGTGACTGGCTCAGTGTTCTCTGTACAGCACTGTGGTATATGTCAGCGCGATTATAAATGTATAATAACAGGGGGACATTAGAGTGTAAGCTCCTCTGGTATAGAGACTGACATGACTGGCTCAGTGTTCTCTGTACAGCACTGCGGTATATGTCAGAGCTATATAAATGTATAATAATAATTGTGTGTGACTGTGGGGGGGGGGGGACAACATTAGAGTGTAAGCCCCTCTGGTATAGAGACTGATCTGATTGGCTCAGTGATCTTTGTACAGCACTGCAGTATATGTCAGAGCTATTTAAATGTACAATAATAATAATAGTGTGTGACGGGGGGGCATTAGAATGTAAGCTCTTCTGGTACAGACACTGATGTGACTGGCTCAGTGTTCTCTGTACAGCACTGCGGTATATGTCAGAGCTATATAAATGTATAAAATAAGGTAGACTCCTTCTGTCAACTTAAGTGCTATAAAGCAATGTGGAAAATCCAAAGGAAGCAAAACAAACGCTAGTGGCTGGCTCTGTGTTATCTGTACAGCACTGCGGTATATATCAAAGCTATATAAATGTATAATAATTGTGACTGTGGGGGGGGGGACATTAGAGTGTGAGCTCCTCTGGTACAGACACTGATGTGACTGGCTCAGTGTTCTTTGTACAGCACCGTGGTATATGTCAGAGCTATATAAATGTATAATAGTGTGGGAACATTACAGTGTAAGCTCCTCTGGTACAGAGACTGATGTGATTGGCTCAGTGTTCTTTGTACAGCACCGTGGTATATGTCAGAGCTATATAAATGTATAATAGTGTGGGAACATTAGAGTGTAAGCTCCTCTGGTACAGACACTGATGTGACTGGCTCAGTGTTCTTTGTACAGCACCGAGGTATATGTCAGAGCTATATAAATGTATAATAGTGTGGGAACATTACAGTGTAAGCTCCTCTGGTACAGAGACTGCTGTGACTGGCTCAGTGTTCTCTGTACAGCACCACAGTATATGTCAGAGCTATATAAATGTATAGTAGTGTGTGACTTTGGAATAGAATACTCAGGGTTTCCTTCTGTAACCTGTATAATGTACTGCTCTCCATCCGGCGGTTCTCACAATCTTTATTTCATCCTTTTTTTTTTAGAAAAGTCTCAGAGCGCTGCATTGGGCGCGGACAGCTCCGATCATGGCGGAGAGGACGAGGTTAAACAGTCGGCTACCTCAGGCCAGAGCGGACAGGAGGAGAAGGCGGCCAACGACAAGGCGGCGCAGATGAGGATTTTAAATACAACAAACATGAGACGCAACATTCGGTGAGATGGAGGGGGGAACCCATTAAGGGGGATTTATCAAAACTGGAGCAGTCGTGCACGGCAACCCATCCAGGCTAATTCCACCTTTTGCAACATGTTACCGGTGTTGCAGCCACAGGGAGGGTAACATGGTTGGCGAGCAAACCGCTGGTTGTGAGTGCAATGCTTTGCAGGCTCCTATGCAAAAAATAATAAATGCATGTTTTTTTTTCCTGAAAATATGTGCATTTATTATTATTCTTATTATTTTAAAGGTTGACTTAGGCTGTATTATTATTATTATTATATTTTAAGTTTGAAAATTAAACATAGTAGCTTTGTACAGCTGCCCCCTCCCCAATTGTACTATGTATTGTAGCATTCAGTAAGTTTAATAACCGACAGGCAGACAGTGGAGACCTTCCTACTCTAAAGCCGAAGTGACTGCTCATTAATCATTAGTTACCATGACAACCCCAGTACCAGCATCACTTGTAAACTTTTGTATCTGGAGGATGCAGATTCCTTTAATGCAGAGGATGCTGACGGCAGCCAAAATGACACAACATCAAAGAATGAATGAATGGATCCATTATGGGAACCTATAGAAAGAGCTGATCTTACCTTTTCACATTCACATATCCCGGCTGCATCCGTCCCCCATACATGTTATTAGTTCTGGTCCCAACACTTCTTGTTTTGAATGATAAATCAATCCAGCTGTTTGCCGGTGCTTTCTGTCCTTTTCAGCAAATTTTCAGCAAATCGATTTTTTTTTTAAGTTTTTTTTTTTTACCAGGACCGTTGCTGGTTTTTAGGCGAGGCCGCGGCTTCGGCCTAGTCCGCGAGGCCGGACACCACGGACTAGGCCGAAGCCGCGGCCTCGCCTAAAAACTCCTGCCCGCAGCTCCTCAGGACCGCCGCGGTGTCCATCAAGAAAAAAAAAAAAAAACTCGATTAGAATCGCGATTCAAGTTTTTTTTTTTAAATTGCAGATTTATTTTTTGGAGAAAATCGCCCAGCTCTATGATAGAGACAGAATATCAACCAAAAATCCAGAAAAAAAAACACACGATACAAATGTTATAAATGGAGTTGCAGTTCAGTGAGTAAAATAAATATTTGATTCCCTACCAACCAACAATAATAGTCCTGTCAATGTAAGAAGGTTCTCCTAAAGACAACTCGTTATGTGTATGAGACACCTGTCCACAGAATCTCTTTCTTCTATTCAAACCTCACTGTCATGGGGAAGACCAAAGATCTGTCAGAGGACGTCGGGGAGAAGATTGTAGACCTGCACAAGGCTGGAATGGGCTACAAGACCATCAGCAAGAAGCTTGGTGAGAAGGAGACAACTGTTGTTGCGATTATTCTCAAATGGTAGAAATACAAAATAACCATCAGTCGCCCTCGGTCTGGAGCTCCATGCAAGGTTTCTCCTCATGGGGTGAGGATGGTCATGAGAAAAGTGAGGGATCAGCCCAGAACTACATGAGAGGAGCTTGTGAATGATCTCAAGGCAGTTGGGACCAAAGTCACCAAACAAACCATTCGTAACACCCTACACCAATATGAATTGAAATCCTCCAGCGCCCGCAAGGTCCCCCTCCTCCAGAAGACACATGTACAGGTCCATCTGAAGTTTGCCAATGAACACCGAAATGATTCAGAGAAGGATTGGGGGAAAGTGCTGTGGTCAGATGAGACCAAAATTGAACTCTTCGGCATTAACTCGACTCGCCGTGTTTGGAGGAAGAAAAATGCTGACTATGACCCTAAAAACACCATCACTACAGTCACACACCGAGGTGGAAACATGATGCTTTGGGGCTGTTTCTCTGCTAAAGGTCCAGGCTGACTTTGCCGCATTGAGGGGCCAATGGACGGGGCCATGTATTGTAAAATCTTGGATGAGAACCTTCTTCCCTCAGCCAGAACACTGAAGATGGGTCATGGATGGGTCTTCCAGCATGACAATGACCCAAAACATACCACCAAGGCAAAAAAGGAGTGGCTAAAGAAGAAGCACATTAAGGTCACGGAGTGGCCTAGCCAGTCTCCAGACCTTAATCCTATAGAAAATTTATGGAGGGAACTGCAACTTGGAGTTGCCAAGCAACAGCCAAGAAACCTTAAAGTGATTGTAAAGGCTGGTGACAGGCTTGTGTGTGTTTTTTTTGTTTTTTTTTTTGTTTTGTTTTTTGTTTTGTTTTTTAAATAACAAACATGTTATACTTGCCTCCTCTGTGCAGTTGGTTTTTCACAGAACAGCCCAGATCCTCCTCTTCTCGGGCTCCTCTTTGCTGCTCCTGGCCCCTCCCTCCTTTGAGTGCCCCCTCAGCCAGCAGCTTGCTAAAGTGGGTACCCAAGCAGAGTCAGAGCTCCGTGTATCCATTCAGACATGGAGCCCCGATCTGGCCACGCCCACTTTCTCCCCTGATTGGCTGACTGACTTTGACAGCCGTGGGAGCCAATGGCGCCGCTGCTCTGTCTCAGCCAATCAGGAGGAGTGTACTGAATGGCTTAGGGGGATCGTGGACATCGCTGGAGAGAGAAGGGGCTCAGGTAGGTAATTTGGGGGTGCTGGGGAGGCTGCTACGCACAGAAGATTTTTTATCTTCATGCATAGAATGCATGAAGATAAAAAAACTTCTGCCTTTACAACTTCTTTAAGGATTTAGAGAAGATCTGTAAAGAAGAGTGGACCAAAATCCCTCCTGAGATGTGTGCAAACCTGATCACCAACCACAAGAAACGTCTGACCTCTGTAGGTTTCTCCAACTAGTCATGTTTTGCTTGGGGATAAAATACTTATTTTACTCACTGAACTGCAACTCCATTTATAACATTTGTATATTGTGATTTTTGGTTGATATTCTGTCTCTATTGTTTAAAAGGCACCTATGATAAAAATTAAAGACCCTTCATTTCTTTGTAAGTGGGCAAACTTACACAATCTGCAGGAGATCAAATCACTATTTTCCACCCTGTATATAGCAATACACAAACAGGGATCAGGCTCACGTGCAGAGAAAATACACATGGAATCCACACTGTCTCATCTGGCATGTAACTCACGAGGTCCTGCGAGGCTCGGAAATGTTGCTTTTGCTATAACAATGTGATCGCTGAATAAAGCTTGGGACCCACATATTATAGTCAGTAGCAGTAATCGCTCTGTTCTACCAGGGTGGACAACCACCAATCCCCCCCCCGCCGGAGCACTACAATGTCAGTGCTGATGGGGGAATCAAGTCATTTTCTTTCCTGCAACCCATGGTTGCAAGAAAGAAAATTGCTCAGTCTATGGCCAGCTTAGCTATCTAACTATCAGTTTCCCGCTATGGGACTTGTATAGCAATGTATAGAGTGTAAGCTTACCTGGAGGCAACCTATTAACCCTAAAGGTTCAACAACACACCAAATCATGTCATTCCGGCATCAGGGCTTCCAATGGAGATTGTGTGGGCGCTCCCCTTACTGTAGGTTCTGGGCTACATGAACACAGCAAAGAGGGTATTTCTGTAAACTTAACATGATGTATAAGGGGTGCAGAAGCAAAATTAATTGAATTATGGTAGACCATAAATGTATTTAAATAGAGATGTACTTTTATAGAGTTCAGTACTACGTTTAGTATTAGCTTCTTGCTTCTTTTAATTCATCACTTCTTTGCATTGCAGAAAAGTTCTCCGTGAAGATCAGTTAGAGGCTCAGACCAAAACAGCACAGCAGGAGGAGTTGGAAAGACGGAAACGTCTGGAGCAGCAACGGAAAGACTATCCACTGCCTATGATCCCTACTATACCGGCGGACTCTCTAGATTTCCTTAATGGTACGTTCTCTGGGGATCATCAGTAAACCTTGCAATATATTCATTCTCTCTCTCTCTCTCTCTCTCTCTCTCTCTCTCTCTCTCTCTCTCTCTCTCTCTCTCTCTCTCTCTCTCTCTCGGATACCCTTGAAAAAATGTAAACAAATTCTCTAGACGTGATTTGTAAAGCACTTCAAGTGGTCACCAGTAGGAGGAAGGAGGTCCTGATCCCTCTATATAGAGCTTTATATCACTAGAGGGGTCACCAGTAGGAGGAAGGAGGTCCTGATTCCTCTATAGAGATCTTTATATCACTAGAGGGATCACCAGCAGGAGGAAGGAGGTCCTGATTCCTCTGTATTGATCTTTCTTTATATCACTAGAGGGGTCACCAGCAGGAGGAAAGAGGTCCTGATTCCTCTATAGAGATCTTTATATCACTAGAGGGGTCACCAGCAGGAGGAAGGCGGTCCTGATTCCTCTATATAGATCTTTATATCACCAGAAGGAGGTCCTGATTCCTCCATATAGATTTTTATATCACTAGAGGGGTCACCAGCAGGAGGAAGGAGGTCCTGATTCCTAGATCTTTAGTTGGACCTCATTTAGAATACTGTGTCCAGTTCTGGAGAACTCACTTACAAAAAAGATATTGCTAGGGTAGAAAGAGTCTAGAGACGAGGAACAAAAATGGTGAAAGATGTGGGGAATAAAACATATCAGGAGAGACTTCAGGAACTTCATATGTACAGTTTAGTGGGAAGAAGGGAAAGGGAAGACATTATTTGAAACCTTTAAATACATCTAGGGGTAATTAAGGGTCAGGAGGGCAGTTTTTTCAACACAGGGATACGACCTCAAACTAACAGGAGGAAAGTTCAAAATGAATCTTTTTAATTATTTTTTTTTTTTTTTTACTGAAAGGATAGTTGATACTTGGAATGGACCTTGCGCAGACTCGCTCAACCATTATGTTTTTTTTTGGTTTTTTGTGCTGGCACTTTTCTGTGTTTCTATGAACTCTATATAAAGAAGTATGGGGAAAGCTTAAAGGTAGGGAAGGGGAGATATCACCGCTCCAGGAAGGTCAACCGATAGTAAACCTCTTCACCAGTTTAGAAGCCACAGGTGCCGGAAATGCATATAGCAATAGATAGGAAGTAGTTCTGGACAGCCGCACTCTGAAAAAATTGCCTTTTATTTAAAAAACAAAATCAAAAGTACATGCCACAGCAGAACAAAAGAACTGACGCGTTTCACACTACAAACAGTGCTTAATCATAGCTAAACGCGTCAGATCTTTTGTTCTGCTGTGGCATGTACTTTTGATTTTGTTTTTCTTAAATAAAAGGCAATTTTTTCAGAGTGCGGCTGTCCAGAACTACTTCCTATCTATTGCTATATGCATTGCCGGCACCTGTGGCTTGGGGAAAGCTTGTTTTGGCTGTACTCCTCCTATGGATCACAGGAGTGCAGCTCATTCTGTTTTTAGCAGAAGCCCGCTGTCGACTGACGTTGCGTAGCTGGTCCAGGCTCAGGCAAGGTCACAATGGCGTCGAGATCCGCCCATATGTCTGAACTGCCACCCGGCTTAGCCAATTGGCAAGCTGCTGGGAGCCTGAGCCAGTCGCCTCAGCCCCCTCTACAGCCCAGAGCTCCAGTTAGCGTTGGGGGGGGGGGGCAGAGCATAGAGATAGTGACTGATAGTCATTGGTGTTTGATCGCTCGGTTCTCAGTGTTAGAGCCCGCGGGGGACCGATGCTGCATCAGACCGAAGCTGCATGCACCCAGGTAAGTATGATTAAAAAAAAAATGTTTTCCCATACTTCTCTTTTAAGAATCAAACTGGAATTCACTGGTAAAACAGATCATGCACTATGAAGGTTTTACTAAGTACTCAACCTCGCAGCATAACCATGATTACCCCGAATGCTGAAAATCGGAGGGCTTTAAGCTATAGTATTTGCACGGTATGTGTGCCACCACTCTTATCAGAAACTGATTCTTATTAACATTTCAGACCCAACAAGGGGAATTTGAGATTCGGAAACTTTTTTTTTTTCCCAGTACCCACTCTTTTGCCATGCTTTGCTGGCACAATCTAAACTTTGCATGTTGCCCTGTAATGACACGCTCACATGTAGAATAAAAAGTCATTTTTATTTTTTTTTTTAACCATTTTCCTTGTCTCCAGCAGAGGAGATCGAGCTGCGGCCTGCAGAAGTCTCACAACTTGTGGGGAACCAGGAGATCATCTGTTTGGATAGCAGTAGCGGCGAAAGCGATGAGGATTCACAGAGGAAAATTGACAGCGTGACAGATGGTGAGGATGGTGAGGATGTCTGAATTGTTCTGTTAGCATGGAGTGTTGGGAATACAGTGGTGGGGATACTGCTGGAATAAATCGGTGACTGTTTTATTCTCTGTCCATCCCATATCCTTTATCCTATCCCTCTCATTTTCTGGCTGACCACCTTCATTCCTCCATCTCCTCTCCCTTTCCTCCATTACAGAAGTGATTGAGCTGAGCTCTGGAGAGGACGAGTCCCTGTCGGTTGCAGACAGCGGGGATGGCCTCAGTGACACCGGCAATGATCTGGACCATGAGAATAGTGGCTCTCATGTCAACGATACCTTGAACCTGCCTGATGCTTTTGGGCAAGTGCTTGTCAACATCAACCACCCACCCAATGAGAAGGACATATTCCTGGCCCCCCAGCTTGCCCGAGCAGTCAAACCTCATCAGGTGAGCACATTGTTTGTATTTTATGTATGTGTATATGTTCTATTATAGCTCTGACATATTCCACAGCACTGTACAAAGAACAATAAACCAGTCACACCAGTCTCTGCATGAGAAGAGCTTACAATCTAATGTCCCCACCACAGTCACACACTACTATTATACATTTATATAGCTTTGACATATACCGCAGTGCTGTACAGAGGACACTGAGCCAGTCACATCAATCTCTGCACCAGAGGAGCTTCTCCACCAGGTGGTGTTGCTTTGCAAGGTGCTGCTGGCTCACTCTGCTTTGCACTCAGTTGGAGGAAACGTCAAGCCTGGGCCTGTCCTGCAGGCTTCTCCCCAAAACCACCATGCAGTGGGTGGGGGGAGACGAAGGTGGAGGCTCTCCAGAGGCGCTGATGCCTACTCCATGTGCTCAAGCAGCAATGGATCCTGGGCCTGTCCCTATGCAAGAGGAATCCTTACCAGTCTTCCAGGATAAAGTGGTGAACAGACTTCACCGCAGGAGGAACAGAAACTTACTGCCATGAAAGAAGATCTCAGGAAAAAGAAATCCCTGCATAGTAAGTCTGGAAACAGTAAGAGGGAATTCTCCAAACTCAAGTCTCTGGAGGAGTCATTAAAAAAGCTGGTGAAGCTGGTTGCTTCTCTAAGGGGAAGCAGCGGTGTGTTCAGATAAAAGTGTGAGAATGAGGAGAGATTGCAACAGATGAAGGAAAGTGCCTGTGCCAGTACCAGCCAGATGGTGGATGCCACAGCAACGGCGACAGTATGGATGGGGGGGGGGGGGGGGGTAAGGAAGTGGCTTCACATGGTGGCCCCAGTACTACCCCTGTCTCAGGACCTGTTGCACCTGAGTCAGTATCTGCCCCTCTCCCTCCCCAGTGGCCTGGGTCATCCCAGGAGGAGGTTGAGGAAAATGTTGGATTGCTGCAGACCATTATAGAAATGGAATCTCCCTTGAGTGGCACCGACTCATCAGATCAAGATCATGGGAATGCAGGAAGAGATGGCATGTATCCAGATAGAAAAGTTTCTGCTGGCTGTGAGGACTCCCACGTGGACACTAACCGTGCAGAACAGGAATGTCGCATGAACATTGAAACTGCAGAGCAGGAATGTCGCATGAACATTGAAACTGCAAAGCAGGAGGGCTATATGAACGCTGAAACAGCTGATGTTTTTTCTAAACAGAAGACTTTACTTGATGATGGGACTGCTGGTATCTGTGGTACTTCTGGGACTATGGTGAGCGGACTGGTGCGCTGGACGGGAGGATCAAGTGGTGGGTAATTTACCAAACCAGATTTCAGAGGTTTTTATGCAGCCAGTTAATGTTTCATCTGTCCCAGTTAGGAGTTATGCTAAGGCTGTATCGGGACACGTCATGCTACTGGTGGTGGAAGGGAGCCAGTTGTGCATCTTTTACTAACGCACCTTCCATTAAATGCAGGAATGTGGTACAGCTCAGGTGGGAAGGAGGAGGTATTCCACCAATCAGGAGGGTGGTTGTGGATAAGATCCTAGCCATGGGATTTAAGGTGAAGGATATTTATGCTCTCATCAGTCCGGCTGGTTGCTTTGAATATGATTTATCATTTGTGCTTCCAGAATCGCTGGATCTGTTTTGGGAGCAGTTTGAGCATGTATATTGGGGCCAGGCAGACTTGAAGGGGCTTGTCCCCAAAGTTGTCTCACGACAGCCCTTGATAAAAAAAATGTGACTATCCTGACTAGGAATGGGTCTATACCCCCTGAGGATTTATGGGTCTGGTTCAGGAGGTTTGGTGAAACGTTGTGTCCCCTAAAAAAGATTGTGGATGATAGGGGAATCCAGATGGGTGGGTGGTTGGTGTCAATGAGGTTGAGTGTGTGTTGGTATGTGGTCCAGCATTTGCCCTCCTCTGCCTTTATTGGTAGAGATAGGATTACTGTCGTCTACCCTGGTCAACCTAAGGTGTCCCATAGATGTGGAGTCAAGGGACATTTCTGTCCAGAACAGAAGTGCTCTTTGTGTCAGGAACTGGGGCATCTGGCAAGGGACTGTAACATCATTAAATGTAACCTATGTGTTAAGGTTGGTCACCCTTATATCCGGTGCCCTGAGGCTTTGCACAATAAGCCAGAGCTAGTGGAAGAATTCTTCCGTCCGGATAGAGAAGAGTCTGGGTTGGCAGAGGTTGTACCAGGGGATCCTAGTGTCTCTGTTCCGTCAGAAACTGTGTCTGTGAGGCTGTCTGTGGTGTCAATGTCCCCCCAGTCTGTGGTGCCAGTGTCCCCCCAGTCTGTGGTGCCAGTGTCCCCCCAGTCTGTGGTGCCAGTGTCCCCCCAGTCTGTGGTTCCCCAGTCAGTGTCAGAAAGTGTGGTTGTCCAGTCTGTGTCTGCACCTATTGTTTTTCCTAGTGTAGTGAAGGCAGTGGAGGGTGCTGGACCAGCATGTTCGGTGGTGCCAACCCCTCCTCCTCGGCATGGCAGAAGTGCGGCTGGAGGTCAGCGGACACCGATCGGTGGAGTGAGGGATGGATTGGATGATGGTGGAGGGGAAGGTGGGAAGGAAATGAGGGTGGCAGGTGCAGAATGCAAGGTGAATGATGTGGAAGTCGGGGTGAATGATGTAGAGAGAGGGGTTAATGGGGGGGGGGGCTGTTTGGAATCGCACCCTGATGGCGATTAAATCTCAAAATGTTTCTTAGCCTGGATTGTGTTTAAGTTGAGGTTCGGGGTTTGTAGTTTTTTTGTTATTAAAATATGTCTCTATGTTATCTTGTCAGGAAACTGTTTGCTTTAATTGCTTATGTAAGCACGCTTGTTTTTATTTAGTTGTTGTTCATTTTTGTGTAAATATTTTTTTATTAATAAGCTGTATGTTTGTACAATTTTTTAAATAAACAAAAATTTACACTCTAATGTCCCCCCACAGTCACACACACATATTATTATTATATATTTATATAGCTCTGACATATACCACAGTGCTGTACAGAGAACACTGAGCCATTCACATCAGTCTCTGCATGAGAAGAGCTTACACTCTAATGTCCCCCCCACAGTCATACACCTTTACTATTATACATTTTATATAGCTTTGACATATACCACATTGATGTACATAGAACACATTTCTCTTCTCCTGTATTCTGATCCACACTCGATGTTCTTTCTCTGCCATCAGATTGGAGGGATCCGCTTTCTCTATGATAATCTGGTGGAGTCTCTGGATCGCTTCTCCACCAGCAGTGGCTTTGGCTGTATCCTCGCACACAGTATGGGTTTGGGAAAGACGCTGCAAGTCATCTCCTTCCTGGATGTTCTCTTCCAGCATACATCGGCCAAGACTGTGCTGGCCATTGTTCCGGTAAGTAACTGCCGTATTGGCGTATAAAGTGATGTTACCCCAAGAAGATCCTATACATGTGTTTGTGTTTGCATATAGTTCGTTGTAACTCTAGCCTGTAATGCTTTTATTTATTCTGTTGCTGTAAAATACCCGGTGATTATAAAGGTCTCCCCCCCCCACCCCCCTCCCTTCCTTGGCATTCTATTCTGACTTTGGTTTTGTCCCTCATTTTGCTGATTGGAGCTTCAAGGCACCGTGCAGATTTTTACTGCACTGAATGATTGGGGTTTGTTGCCATTCATGTACAATTCAAGCTTTGGCTGGACATGGACAGATGGAGGTCCCTTAGAGCAGAAGTCTCCAAACTAAAAGCCCGCAGGCCACATTCGCTAAAACAATTTATCCAGCCTGCAGCAACCGAAAATGGCTGGCAGTGGATGTGCTGTTCTGTGTATGTTAATTCAAGACCAACGCGTTTACTGCCAACCCGCCCCCTAGATGCCTTTACCAGTAGGACTGGGCTTTTCCTGTCCAGATCTACTTGGCTCCCCAGCTTCCGCCATGCCGCTTTGCACCCTTAAAGATAAGGGGACTCTGCTGGACTCCCATGGAAGGGGGGGACTCTGGATATAAGAGGGGGACTATATTGGGCACTTCTGAATGTAAGGGGGGACTCTGATGGGCACTCTTGGATGTAAGGGGGGTTTTTGGTGGGCACTCCCACCCCACTCCCGCCTGCCGTACAGTCTCTTGTTCTGGGAGGACATCATATGACGTCCTCCCATTCTTGCAGCACATCCGTGCCCGCGGGGGTTTGGTGGTGCGCTGTGTCCCTAGGACGTAGGCTCTTTACCACATGATCAGCTGTGTCCAATAACAGCTGATCACATGTAAACAAATGCCGGTTATTGGCATTTCCTTTCCTCAGCGCTATCAGTGTCTGAGGAGAGGAAAGCGATAACCGGCTTTCCTGTGGTTACAGGGGCATTTACACTGATATTTATGGCACTGATCATCAGTGTGGTGCCCATCAATTCTGCCTCATCGGTGCCCATCAGTGTAATTTTGTGTGCAGAGTTGCATGAATGTGCCATTGTCATTCAAAGTGCGACAGCTGAAAATTGGCCTGGGCAGGAAGGGGGTGAAAGTGCCCAGTATTGAAGTGGGTTAAATTAGATTTGATTTCATTTCTTCCATCTCCCCTATAACCACAACCGTAGTTTCTTTTTTTTCCTCTCTCTCTCCCTGTGTTCAGCTAACGGTGCCTGAAACATGTTAGAGTGACAGCACTAAGCATATTAAAATTCCTTCTAAGAGGACTAGCATACCTCATTTGCTGGTGTCGGGGTATTTTTCTATGTAGGGGCATTCTCCTGAGAGTACATTCTCTCTTCTCCCTGAATCGCTGCTGCTGCTCTTCTTGACGGAACATATTTCCTCATCACAGGTCAACACTCTCCAGAACTGGCTGGCCGAATTCAACATGTGGCTCCCGCCGCCGGAGGTGCTGCCGCCTGACCATGACAAGGAGCTGGTCCAGCCCCGTACCTTCAAGGTCCACACCTTAAACGATGAGCACAAGTAGGTGCCCCTCACTGTACCCACCAACCAGACCAGTGCTGGAATCTGATTACGGCTCTGTATCCTGTGATAATGTGGGGGTGTATCTTTTTTTGTTTTTTTCCTTTCTTTAGAACCACAGCTGCACGCGCCAAGGTGGTGAATGCCTGGGTAACGGACGGCGGCGTCCTCCTGATGGGTTATGAGATGTACCGCTTACTGTCCCTGAAGAAATCTTTCACCGTGGGGAGGAAGAAGAGAAGCAAGAAGGCCACGGGCCCTGTGATCATTGACTTGGATGAGGAAGATCGTCAGCAAGAGATGCTGCAGGGTGAGTCTGCTGCAGTTATCTATTTACTGAAGTATGGCTCCTGATCGCACCTATGACATCTTTGCTTTGCAAAATGAAGAAGTACTTAACCAATTAAGGGCCAGGACGGCACCATGGCACCAGATCACATATATGTGTGTATGATCCGACTCTTCCATGTAGGGGGGCGCGGGGCACACATGCGCCCAGTTGGAGCCCAGCAGTGAGTACCGTGGACTCTGTCCGCCGGCACCTGCCAATCCTCCAGCAGAGAGCCAGAATGGTGGTCTGCCTATGTAGACAAGGCAGATCGCCGTTCTGACAGGAGGAAAGGCATGGATCCGGTGTCTTTGCAAAGCAGGGGCTAGGATCCATGTCTTCCCCTAGTAAAAGCACCTACCACACAGTACATATAAACACCGGTAGGCACACAGTTAACCCTTTGATCGCCCCTGATGTTAACCCCTTCCCAGTCAATGTCATTAGTATGGTGACGGTGCATATTTTTAGCACTGATCACTGTGTTAGTGTCACTGGTTCCCAAAGGTCAAGTGGTTAAGGAGGACCTGTACTATGGAAGCATTGCAAAAGGCAGGCAGAGGATAAAGGGCTAGTCAGCAGTATTGCCTGTAATTTCCTTGTAACTGATCTTTTCCCCATTACTTGCCAATCCCTTTTCTGTACTTTGTCTCTGAGTGGAATCGGCCATCTTGGTAAAGGAGCAGGGCTTTGCTTCCACATGTCATAACTGCCCCCCTTGATGATGGACAGTACTGGGACAGGTTTGTTCAGCTCTCAGGGCATGGATGCAGAACTGCTTCTCAATCGTTCTGCTAGAATGGTTGTACAGCCCTGCGCCCATTTCTGTCCTTTTGCTCCTGCTGGCCATAGTTGGCATGGAATGTGTACTGCACCTGCATGGCCAATCGAGTGCTTTCTAGCATCTGGAAGGTTGCACATGAACGGTGTTTTTCATGTCAGCTGTGGGTGGATGGGGTGGAGAGTGCACATGTTGGAGTACAGTGTGACCATAGTAGCTTCCAGAGTAGACATGAAGCTGGGACCCACTGGTAGCCAGCCACTGATCAGGAGCATGCGTGTGGTGAGGGTGTAGGGTGTGCCCCGTGCACTGCTGTGCCTGGGGCAGCTGTCCCACCCCTTGCCTTCGCCCTGGACTGGTGGTGGGGTATTGATAGAGGTGGACAAAGCACAGATTGGATCAAGCAGAAGCAGGGAGATCCTTGCACTGCAGGTTCTCAGGTACAGCTTCCTCTCCAGCAAGGAGAACAATAAGCAGCATAGCGCCGTCATCACCAAATCTCACCCCAAATCTGGAGGAAACTACCAGTCAGAGACAGCAGTGCCTTAGATGGTCTTACACTATAAATAGGCACAGGTGGTGCACTGTTAGTTTTAATTAGGAAGTCAAAAGGTAGCTTTCTCGAGATGAGACTTGGGTGCAATTAACAGTTCTAAATGTTGCCTATAAGTAAAGTTGGGTATCGTTAGTAAACCATAATAGATGGAAGGTTCACTTTCTGTATCTGTAATCCCATACTCTCTGCTCTGCTGCAGGAATAGAGAAGGCTTTGTCCAGGCCAGGCCCGGATGTCGTCATCTGTGATGAAGGTCACCGGATAAAGAACTGTCATGCCAGCACCTCTCAAACTTTGAAGAACATTCGCTCACGGCGGCGGGTGGTGCTAACGGGTTATCCGCTGCAGAACAATCTTATCGAGTACTGGTGCATGGTAGACTTTGTGCGGCCTGATTTTCTGGGTACGCGGCAAGAATTCAGCAACATGTTCGAGCGGCCAATCCTGAACGGACAGTGTATGGACAGCACCCCCCAGGACAAGCGACTGATGAGATACCGCAGCCACGTTCTTCACAGCCTGCTGGAGGGCTTTGTGCAAAGGTAAAGTCCATATCGCTGGATTTTTTTTGGTTTAGGTTGTGGAATGTGAGGATACCTGTCCTACCATTACAAGGGGGGTAGCACTCTGACACCCAGATCTCCCAGATGGATGGGAACACCCAGATGTCTTGGTTGGGCAAGGAAAACGGCCAGCTCTCCCGGTTGGGCAAGGGGAAGGGCCAGCTCTCCCGGTTGGGCAAGGGGAAGGCCCAGCTCTCCCGGTTGGGCAAGGGGAAGGCCCAGCTCTCCCGGTTGGGCAAGGGGAAGGCCCAGCTCTCCCGGTTGGGCAAGGGGAAGGCCCAGCTCTCCCGGTTGGGCAAGGGGAAGGCCCAGCTCTCCCGGTTGGGCAAGGGGAAGGCCCAGCTCTCCCGGTTGGGCAAGGGGATGGCCCAGCTCTCCCGGTTGGGCAAGGGGAAGGCCCAGCTCTCCCGGTTGGGCAAGGGGAAGGCCCAGCTCTCCCCGTTGGGCAAGGGGAAGGCCCAGCTCTCCCGGTTGGGCAAAGGGAGGATGCCCAGATCTCCCGGTTGGGCAAAGGGAGGATGCCCAGATCTCCCGGTTGGGCAAAGGGAGGATGCCCAGATCTCCCGGGGTACCCAGGGGACGCCCAGATCTCCCGGGGTGGCTGGGGAGACCTAGCATGAAAAGGGGGCACAGCGGCAAACACTCGTGGTGTAGTAAGTATAAAATAATAAAGTTTATTATAAATATACAATCCAAAAAATGCACTCACTAGGATAAAATGGAGCAGCTACTGTGCGATCAGGAAGCTGACACCCTTAGATGGGAACTATTCACTCCTGGTCACAGGCTTGAGGAGGAGTGGAGCTGGACACTGGTGCTGATGTGAGATACCCTGTGCAGCGTCCGATACCCAGAATACCCAGAGGCATACACGCCTCTTCATCAGCCTAACTGCCATGGGTGGTGGCACCCAGATCTCTTAGGTGGGTGGAGGTCTCAATATATCCCAGGTGGACTCCCAGAACTCTCAGGTGTGCGAGGGGCTCACAGAGATCACTGGTGGGCGGGGGAACCCAGATCTTCCAGGTAGGCGTTGGCACCCAAATCTCACAGGTGGGCACTATCAGAAGGAGTAGTCAGCAGTGGCAGCCTCCATGTTTATCTCCTGACAGGCGTTCTTTAAAGTGATACCGAGACGAACCACCTGGCACCAAGCCTGGGTGCTTCTGTCAAGATACAGCTTCCTCCATTCAGGAACCAGGTATTATAGCTGAGAACTGCACCCATCTAGACACTAGCTTAGGTGCAAACTGGAACTGACTTTATTATAAGTTCACTCAGAATATACACCACACAAAATCAGGTAAGAGCTTGATCACATTATCCTAAACAATGCAAACTGTAAACAGTATTTATTATAAATATGCAATACACAAATGTGCTCCATAGGATAAAAAGGAGCAGGTGGGGGTGGGGGTTAAACGTTGCTACGGTGTGATCGGAAAGCTTATACCCTTAGATGGAACCCATCCAGTCCTAGCCACAGGCTTGGGGAGGAGTGGAGAAGGACACCGATGCTGATGTGAGATCCCCTGTGCAGTGTCTGATACCTGGAAGTTCAGCTGTGGTCCCAGGATCCTCCTCCTTCCCCTGACGTAATTTCTCGCATGTACGCAATTGGGGAACGCATTTCAAGGCATACACTCTTCTTCATCAGCCTAACTGCCATGGGTGGTGGAACCCAGATCTCTCAGGTGGGGGGGGGTCCCAAGATCTCCCAGGTGGGCACCTAGAACTCCCAGGTGATCAAGGGGCTCACAGAACTCACTGGTGGGGGCACCTAGAACTCCCAGGTGAGTGGTGGCACACAGATCTCCCAGGTCGACAGAGGCACCCAGATCTCCCGGGTGGGCGCTATGAGAAGGAGTAGTCAGCAGTGGCCATCTCCATGTTTATCTCATGACAGGCGTTCTTTACGTTTTCAGCTTGTGTGGAGCTACTCGGCACAAATGTCTTATTAACTGAACAGAATGGCTTCTTTATATATCTGAAGTTGTTTTTCTGCCTCTGAAAAACACAAATTTGTTCAATCTGTCCCGTTTTTTTTTTTTTCCCCTTGGTGTGTAGACGGGGACATACAGTTCTGAGGACCCAGCTACCATCCAAAGAGGAACACGTCATTCTGGTGCGTCTGTCCCCCATCCAGCGGGACCTCTACACGGAGTTCATGAACCGATTCCGGGATGCCGGGAATAGCGGCTGGCTGGGGCTGAATCCGCTGAAGGCGTTCTGCGTGTGCTGTAAGGTGAGCCGCAACTCTCGCTGTCATACAAGTCACCCTATGTTACACTAAAATAGATAAGGAATTCTAGCAGAACTTTTCTTGCTTCCAATCCGTACCAGTGGCCACCCCCCAATCCATGCGCCCAGCCCCTAATTTACATGCAGGACACCGGACACATGGATTTCAAGGGGGGGCGGGGGTGGGGGTCACCAGCAAGGTATGGTATATGAATAGTTTATTGAGCCAAACTGAATACGTGTAACTAGGTATAAAATATTAATTCCTGGAAGTAATGACATCACTAGGACTTAGATAAGGTATGTAATGAACACAGAAAGGCTTTATTCACTCATTTTATTAGAATGTTGATGGAAGGAACCAGGAAAGGGAAGATATAACAGATAAACAGAAGCTTTAAAGTGTTACTAAACTTAATTTTTTCTTAATTAAAATAACAAACGTGTTATACATTCCTGCTCTGTGAAGTGGTATTGCTCAGAGCGCCCCCCCGATCCTCCTCTTCTGGGGTCCCGGCGGCGATCTTGGCTCTTCCTCTTCTTCTGCGGGACTACCATAGCCAGCCGCAGGCTAAGGGGAGAGGTAGTCCCCGTGCTCCCAAGCTGTGTGTCCATAGACTTACACAGCGGGACTTAAGCCCTCCCCCCCACTTCCTCTGATTGACAGCAGCAAGAGCCAATGGCTGCTGTTCGAATGCAGTGTAAAGAGGAAGTAAGGGAAGAAAAGATGCAGCCATGCACAGTGCTGGTCTATTCTCCCCTCTCTTCCCCCTTCACACAGGGAAGGGGGGGGGGGGGGGGCACAGGTAAACTGAAAAAGTTTTTTTACCTTAATGCAAGCAATGCGTTAAATCGGTTGTATTGCCAGCGTGGTCATTTTTACCTACAGGTAAGCCTATAATAAGGTCTATAATAAGGCTTAGTAATGGCAAACAAACACTCCTGCGTGTTAGTGCGAAGACCAGGTGGTCTGTGACTCAAGGGATAGTGTCTCTGGCTTTGCTGCCCTCCAGGATAGGGGATATCCTAATAGTCTTTCAAAAGATACAAAGAAGAGGGCGCACCAGCCTCGTGCATTATCCCAAGGCAATTTATTAATAAAAACAATGTAAAATCTATTCACAAACATGGAGAATTATTGCTTGTAAAAACCACCTATTTGTGGCAATCAGTCCTGGAACCAACAGTCTCCAGATAGCAATAGGGAGGAGATCAGGACCGCTGCTGACTGACGCGTTTCGAAGGAGTACCTTCTTCCTCAGAGTCTAGGCTCTGAGGAAGAAGGTACGCCTTTGAAACGCGTCAGCCAGCAGCGGTCCTGATGTCCTCCCTTTTGCTATCTATAATGAGGCTTACCTGTAGGTAAAATGAATATCTCCTAAACCTGCACGGTTTAGGAGATATTCACCCTTTATAGCCGCTGATGTCAGCGGCGCGTGCGCGCTGAAGGTCCGGTGGGTCGTGCCGGAACGGAGGACTCCCGCGCGCATGCCACTCGCAGCACTGGAGCTCCCGAGCCCGGAAGAAACATGGAGGGAAAGTGAACATGTTGACCCCCACGGCGGTGACCGGGCGAGCTGCGGGAGCTTCATTTTAAGGTAAGTATTTCATAATGTGCTAGTATGCGATGCATACTAGCACATTATGCTATTGTCTTACAGGGGGCTTTTTTTGGGGGAGGGGGATTTCGGCAGTTTACTACCGCTTTACGCTTTAAGATAAAAAAAAATGTTTTTAGGTATAGTAACACTTTAAGCACAAGTGTAAATTTCTACTTTCGTTTCAGATCTGGAACCATCCAGACGTTCTGTACGAGGCTCTCCAGAAGGAAAATCTCGCCAACGAGCAGGATTTGGATGTAGACGATCTCGGTACCAATACCCGATGCCAATCTCAGAGTTCGAAGGTCAAGGCCGAGCCTGGAACCCTGGCCGCGGTTATGGGAGAAGCAGCCAATAGCAGGCTCCTGCAGGGCCTGCCTCTGAACCCAAACCAAGAGAGAGCCAATCAAGTAGTTACCTATGAGTGGGTGAGTACAAAGAAGCACACAGGCCTGTCTTGAACCGCATATAGACCTTTTAGAGGTGCGTTTTTTTCCACGTGTGTAAATGTAGAAATTTTTAAAGCGTCGCCTATGGAGATTTTTAAGTACTGTAGTTTGTCACCATTCAACGAGCGTGTGCAATTTCAAAGTGTGACATGTTAGGTATCTATTTACTCGGCGTGACATCATCTTTCACATTATTCAAAAAAATTGGGCTATCTTTAAAAAGTAAACATTTTTTCCTGTACCTGTATCGCCTCCCCTTATACTTACCTGAGCCCCCCCCCCCCCCCCCCCATTCGATCCAGCACTGTGCCTGTCTGTATCAACTCTCACAGGCTTCGCTGAGGCAGCGGGAGCCTTTGGCTCTTGCTGCTGTCGGTCAGATCCTGTGATGAGGATCTCCACTTACTTCTGGGTCCCGTGCTGAGGAGCTGTCCTGCTGCATTTATGAACACAGGAGGTCAGCTGCTCTGCATTGGCGCCATTCACAGAATGCTCTGCATTTTCCCAATGAATGCCCTGATTGGTTGAGGTGGTGAGCATTCTTGGTCTTTTTTTCGTTTGTTTAGCAAAAAATTAAAAGCCCAGCGATGATTAAATACCACCAAAAGAAAACTCTGTCTCAAAAGATAAAAATGTCACATGGGTACAGCGTTGCATAACCACGTAATTGTCATTCAAAGTGCGACAGCGCTGATAGCTGAAAATTGGCCTGGGCAGGAGGGGGGGGGGGGGAGTGCCCGTTAGGCAGGTGGTTGAACAGATAGGATGTATATGTTTTTTCTGACTAGAAAACATAAGTCACTACTGTTACTCATTCACGTTTTGTGTCTCTATTGCAGCTTGAGCTATTGAGTTCTGTCAACTTTTTATCTTTTTTAGTTCTATCCATAATAAACACCTACAGACTAGTATATGTTTCCATCACCATTTGCAAATTTTGAACCTGAAGATTTAGTCTTCTCTAGGCTTCCAATTTTCCAGCCTGTCTGTTCACACATTTCCTCTCCTGATGCTGCAGGCCAAAGAAATTATGTGTGACTACCAGCCGGGCCAGCTGCAGAACTCCCCGAAGATGGTGCTGCTTTTTCACCTGATCGAGGAGAGCATGAAACTGGGTGATAAGATCCTCGTCTTCAGGTGAGTGACCTGACCTGTCCCAGGTATGGTGGGGGAGGGGTGTATAAATATCCTGGGCAGTCTAGAGTAACGGCGTCTTCTCCTCCCGCAGTCAGAGCCTGTCTACCCTCTCCATCATGGAGGAGTTTTTAGTGAATAGACCAATGCCAGCGCGGCCTGGAACTGAGGGTCAGGAGAGTCAGACCTGGGTCCGAAATCTCAACTATTACCGTAAGTGATCTTCTCTCTCCGGGGGGGGTGTTATTGGGTGTCTTTATACCTTACCTGACATATATATGACTGGACCGCTTCTACAGGCTTGTTACTGTTCTTTTTGTGCTTTTTACACCTTACCAACTACACTCCGGCCACTTTATTAGGTACACTTTGCTAGTAGCGGGTTGGACCCCTTTGGCCTTCATTCTTGGTGGAATAGATACAACAAGGTGTTGGAAACGCTCCACAGTGACATGATAACATCATGCAGTTGCTGCAGATTTGTCGGCTGCACATCCATGGTGCCAAATCTCCCGTTCCACCAACTCCAAAAGGTGCTCTATTGGGTGAGATGTGGTGAGTGTGGAGGCCATTGGAGGACAGGGACCTCATTGTCCAGTGGTGAGATGATTGGAGCTTTGTGACATGGTGCATTATCCTGCTGGAAGGAGATATCAGAAGATGGGGACACTGTAGTCATAAAGGGATGGACATGGTCAGCAACAATACTCAGGTAGGCCGTGGTGATTAAACCATGATCAATTGGTACTAAGGGGCCCAAGAAAATATCCCCCCACATCATTACACCACCACCACCAGCCTGAACCGGTGATACCCCATCCCCCACACCATTACACCCCCACCACCAGCCTGAACCGGTGATACCCCATCCCCCACACCATTACACCCCCAGCCTGAACCAGTGATACCCCATCCCCCACACCATTACACCCCCACCACCAGCCTGAACCGGTGATACCCCATCCCCCACACCATTACACCCCCACCACCAGCCTGTACCGGTGATACCCCATCCCCCACACCATTACACCCCCACCACCAGCCTGAACCGGTGATACCCCATCCCCCACACCATTACACCCCCACCACCAGCCTGAACCGGTGATATCCCATCCCCCACACCATTACACCCCCACCACCAGCCTGTACCGGTGATACCCCATCCCCCACACCATTACACCCCCACCACCAGCCTGAACCGGTGATACCCCATCCCCCACACCATTACACCCCCACCACCAGCCTGTACCGGTGATACCCCATCCCCCACACCATTACATCCCCACCACCAGCCTGAACCGGTGATACCCCATCCCCCACACCATTACACCCCCACCACCAGCCTGAACCGGTGATATCCCATCCCCCACACCATTACACCCCCACCACCAGCCTGTACCGGTGATACCCCATCCCCCACACCATTACACCCCCCACCACCAGCCTGAACCGGTGATACCCCATCCCCCACACCATTACACCCCCACCACCAGCCTGAACCGGTGATATCCCATCCCCCACACCATTACACCCCCACCACCAGCCTGAACCGGTGATATCCCATCCCCCCCACCATTACACCCCCACCACCAGCCTGAACCGGTGATACCCCATCCCCCACACCATTACACCCCCACCACCAGCCTGAACCGGTGATAGAAGGCAGGATGGATCCAGGCGCCAAATTCTGACCCCACCATCTGAATGTCGCAGCTGAAATCCAGACTCATCAGACCAGGCAACGTTTTTCCAATCTTCTATTGTCTAGTTTTGGTGATCCTGTGCCAATTGTAGCCTCAGTTTCCTGTTCTTAGCTGACAGGAGTGGCACCCGGTGTGGTCTTCTGCTGCTGTAGCCCATCTGCTTCAAGGTTGGATGTGTTGTGCCTTCAGAGATGGTATTCTGCATACCTTGGATGTAACGAGAGGTTATTTGAGTTACTGTTGCCTTTCTATCATCTGGAACCAGTCTGTCCATTCTCCACTGACCTCAACAAGGCATTTTCCTCCACACAACTGCTGCTCACTGGATATTTTCTCTTTTCCCCACCATTCTCTGTAAACCGAGAGATGGTTGTGTGTGAAAATCCCAGAAATACTCAGACCAGCCCGTCTGCCACCAACAACCATGCCACGTTCAAAGTCACTTCAATCCCCTTTCTTCCCCCATTCTGATGCTCGGCTTGAACTTCAGCAAGTCGTCTTCACCACGTCTGGATGCCTAAATGCATTGAGTTGCTGCCATGTGATTGGCTGATTTAGCAATTTGTGTTACCGAGCAATTGGACAGGTGTACCTAATAAAGTGTCCGGTGAGTATCTGATGTCCTCCTAGCAGTGCGGTGATTACTCCATTGCCGCTTATGTCTTTATAATGGACGGCACTTAACTCACTTCTCCGGGGGTGAGGCAGATTGCAGTTTTTTGCCGTCTTCGCTTATTTACTAATCCAGCAGCTGGTTGGATGGTGCAGATCTGGAGAAGTAAAAACCTCCTGTGTCCAGTGATTGCTGCGGTAATCTATGTGCACACATTGGGTAGATGGGCGTGTTCTGTCTGCAGAGCTGCCTCTAGATGTCTATTCTGTGCCTTGTCCAATGAGGTTTGTTGTGTTTTTTTTCTTTTAGGTCTGGATGGGAGCACATCGGCGTCAGAAAGGGAGAGATTAATAAACCAGTTTAATGATCCCAGTAATGAGAATGTGTGGCTGTTTTTGCTCTCCACCCGGTGAGTGACTTGTTCAGAAGAGTCTCCGATTTTCATGTTTGTTCATATCGAGGTATTTCACAAATGTCCCCCAAACAATAAATTCAGTGTCATGAAATCTGCTGTCCTGTAGCTTTGGCACTCGCTGAAAAGGTGATTATGTTGTGTCTCCTAAAACCTCACTTGCTGCTGCTGTTAAACAGGGGTACCCATGTGGCCTGGGGGGGGGTTGCCCCCAGCTCTCCTGGCAGCTGGCGCTCTCCTCCGCTGTTTATGTGCATATTTCCCAGCACACCGCGGATCATCAAGTGTCCTCCGAATTGAAGAATGATCGCATCTCAAAGTGCAAAGTTTCAGGCGTGCGCAGGACCCCTTAATCAGGCATGTGATCACCCCAGCCTGATGAAGGGGTCCTGCACGGCTCCGAAACTGCACTTTGACCTTTGTGATTATTCATCAATAAAAAGGACAAAGTGCAAAGTTTCCGAGCTGCGCAGGACTCCTCCATCAGGCATGTCATCCAATGTAAAGTGAACTTCACTGGGTATATGGAAGGGCTTACAACCACTTTAAGGCAGGGTGGATTTGATTTAAATCACTAGTAAAAAGGCTTGATTTAAATCCACTTGATTTTAAATCATAATTTTTAAAGAGCAACTGTCATCTCTGACCCGCTGTTGGCTCCTCCTCTGTCCCGCAGTGGCTCCTCCTCTGTCCCCATGTTGACTCCTCCTCTGTCCCGCAGTGGCTCCTCCTTTGTCCCACAGTGGCTCCTCCTCTGTCCCCATGTTGGCTCCTCCTCTGTCCCGCAGTGGCTCCTCCTTTGTCTCACAGTGGCTCCTCCTCTGTCCCGATGTTGGCTCCTACTCTGTCCCGCAGTGGCTCCTCCTCTGTCCCGCAGTGGCTCCTCCTCTGTCCTGATGTTGGCTCCTCCTCTGTCCTGATGTTGGCTCCTCCTCTGTCCCGCTGTTGGCTCCTCCTCTGTCCCGCTGTTGGCTCCTCCTCTGTCCCGCTGTTGGCTCCTTCTTTGTCCCGCTGTTGGCTCCTCCTCTGTCCCGCTGTTGGCTCCTCCTCTGTCCCGCTGTTGGCTCCTCCTCTGTCCCGCTGTTGGCTCCTCCTCTGTCCCGCTGTTGGTTCCTCCTCTGTCCCGCTGTTGGCTCCTCCTCTGTCCCACAGTGGCTCCTCCTCTGTCCCACAGTGGCTCCTCCTCTGTCCCACAGTGGCTCCTCCTCTGTCCCACAGTGGCTCCTCCTCTGTCCCGCTGTTGGCTCCTCCTCTGTCCCGCTGTTGGCTCCTCCTCTGTCCCGCTGTTGGCTCCTCCTCTGTCCCGCAGTGGCTCCTCCTCTGTCGGCTCCTCCTCTGTCCCGCTGTTGGCTCCTCCTCTGACCCGCTGTTGGCTCCTCCTCTGACTCGCTGTTGGCTCCTCCTCTGACCCGCTGTTGGCTCCTCCTCTGACCCGCTGTTGGCTCCTCCTCCGCTGTTGGCTCCTCCTCTGACCCGCTGTTGGCTCCTCCTCTGACCCGCTGTTGGCTCCTCCTCTGACCCGCTGTTGGCTCCTCCTCTGACCCGCTGTTGGCTCCTCCTCTGACCTGCTGTTGGCTCCTCCTCTGACCCGTTGTTGGCTCCTCCTCTGACTCGCTGTTGGCTCCTCCTCTGACTCGCTGTTGGCTCCTCCTCTGACCCGCTGTTGGCTCCTCCTCTGACCTGCTGTTGGCTCCTCCTCTGACCCGCTGTTGGCTCCTGCTCTGACCCACTGTTGGCTCCTCCTCTGACCCGCTGTTGGCTCCTCCTCCGACCCGCTGTTGGCTCACCGACAGTCCCATTTACTTTAATGTTGTGATAGTACCATCGGCCTATAAAACCGGAATTGCTGCTCACATCCCTGAAAATTGAATACGAAAACAAACAGGTTCCTCTGTGGGACTTTTAAAGGCAGAAATTCCTTGACAAATAAATGTAATTCAAATATATACATATTTTTGGTTAAAAAAAAAATCCCAATAAGCGTATATTGATTGGTTTATGTGACCGTTAAAGCGTCTAAAAAAATATGGGATCTATTAATGGAATTTTTATTTTTTGTTTATTTTTTTTTATACTAATAATGGTGGCGATCAGCGACTTATAGCGAGACTGTGATCTTGTGGCAGGCATTCGGACACTAAGTGACACTTTTGACACTTGGCGGGAACCAGTGACACTAATACAGTGATCAGTGCTACAAATAATGCACTGTCACTGTACTGACACTGGCTGGGAAGGAGTTAAACATCTAGGGCGATCACAGGGTTAACAGTGGGCCTAGCCAGTGTTTTTATGTAATCTATATGCTGCTTTCACTAATAGAAGAGATCGATTCCTGTCCCTGCTTTGCAGAGACACGGGATCGATCCCTTCCCTCCTGTCAGAATGGAGACATGCCTTGTTTACATATCTCAGTTCTCTGTGTTTTACCGACAATTGGCGGGTGCCAGAAGACAT